>PVKB01005049.1:60789-113119 GCA_004027205.1 Ctenodactylus gundi | reverse complement strand
TATCAACAAGTCAAACAGTAATCAGTGCTGGCGAGGCTGCGGGGAGAAAGGAGCCCTCCTGCACTGCTGGTGGGAATGTAAATTCGTACAGCCATTCTGGAAAGCAGTATGGAGATCTCTTAAAAGACTAGAAATAAATATCCCCTTCGATCCAGCGATACCCCTCCTGGGAATATTCCCAAAAGAGTTAAAAACAACATGTAACAGAGATACATATACACCCATGTTCATAGCAGCACAACGAACAATAGCTAAAATATGGAAGACACCTAAATACCCATCAACAGACCAGTGGACACACAAACTGTGGTATTTATACACAATGGAATACTATGCATCTATAAAGTCCAATAGCGTGGAGGCTTTTGCCAGCAAATGGAAGAAGCTTGAGAACATCGTGCTTAGTGCAGCGAGCCAGAAGCAGAAGGTGAAGCATACAATGGTCTCTCTGATATGAGAGACCCAGATCATAACTCCTATGGAACTTAAGATGAAAGACAAAGTGAAAGAGGAGGGTAGGGAGGGGTAGGCAGAAGGGAGGGGTGCATAGGGGGAGGGACAAATGGAGAGTGGGAAAGCCCTTGTCACCTTGACAAGATACATATGCACACATCAGGCTCAATGCCATTGTAAACCTTGAATTTTTCACGTATACATATCAATAAAATGTGTGTGGGGGGAGCACTGCTGGCTGAAAGTCTTTAAAATCAGAAAAATCTCTTTTTCATAAATTTGTAAGATTTATATAAATATGTGTGTACATTCATTATATGCATATATACATAGATCTCTGTGTATATAAATATGCACAGTCTTGCATGTAACAAAAAATACAAAATAAAAACCCAAATTGTGCCATGTCACCCCTGTGTTACTGAAGCTAGTGGCCCGCGCGGCTGCCCACTGCCAGTGCCGCCCGCCTCCCCTCGCAGCCACACCTCCCGCCACTGGGACTCTCCCGGCATTTCCTGAAACGTCTGTCTATTTGCTCTTCCCTTCCTGTTACTCCTCCTCTGGACTCTGCCCGCCCCCTCTTGGAGCAGGGTGCCCTGCCAGTTCTTGGTTCCACTGTCGCAGATGACAAATCCCATCATTCAAGGGCAGGAGGAATGGCACAGCGGGTAAAGGGCCTGCCCTTCATGCACAAGGCCCTGATTCAATTCCCCAACGCCACATAAAGCTAAGCACGGTGGTGCGCAGCTGTAATCTCAGTACTCGGGAGGCTGAGGCAGGTGGATTTTCCTGAGTCCAAGGCCAGACTGAGCTGAGAATATTTTCAGTGAGTAAAAAAATAGTATTCATTCAATAAAACCAGTGAATTCAGGAGCAGCCTGGGCTACAGAGTAAAACCCTGTCTCAAAAAAAGAAAAGAAAAGAAAAAGCAAATGTCATCATCCCAAACTGTCAATTGTCATTGCGTGTGACTACAGCACCTGCGTATCACAAATACTTATGGAGACATGCTGTGTCATCTCTGTCTGCAAGGACAGGGAACACTTCTGCTGTGTTGGACACTATGTCCCATCACGGAGCAATGAACCATCCCATGAACCAACACTTCAATAAATCTACTTCTAATCATTTTTGCCTTCCTGGCCATACAAGCAGTCTGAAACCAACAAGAGCAAAGTGCGAGAGACACAATAAAAATATCGGATCCTTGGCGAAGAAAGGAACCCAGGCCAGAGGGGGCTCAGGGTGCCAAGTCAAGCAGATGAGGAACAGGGCACTCACAGAATTTGGGGGGGAAGCTGGAGTGAAGTGACTTGCAGCAGTCTCATTACAAAGCACGACCTATAGCTGGAAGGATCCACATCGAGTCTACAAACCAGGTGTATGGGGGAGGGGTCAGGCCTGGAGGGCCGTGAGGGGAACGGGACGTGAAAACGATCACGATCTGATATGTTTAAAGGACTGACTCCCCTAGGTGAGTATATCGCGTATCACAAGCATACATTGATAAATATGATAATCTGGGGAAAATAAAGTAGATGCAAAACCTGTCCAATGGAAACCAGAAAGATATTGCAGAAGTGGAATAACACATCTACACCCACGGGCGGGCAGGATTTCTCCGTATCAAAGTGGCTCGAACACTCTTGGCAGAGCTGAGATGTTTCATTTACTGATAAAATCTCAGATAACCAATCTTAGAGAGTTTATAATTTTGCAGCAGAGAATTTTTTCAGTGAATAAAAAAAGTATTCATTCAATAAAGGCAGTTGTTTTGACACATTACATTTCTGTGTTCTTGAAGGAGGCAGGTTTTCCAGCTAAGTTTTATGTGGAATTTATCTGTCTTTGTGTGTTTATGTTGGAGAGGGAGCACATTCTGGGTACCGAACCTAGGGCTTTTGCACTGAGCTACAAACCCAGCCCTTTTGGGTTTGTTAGTCGGTTGGTAACAAGGCCTCACTAAATTGCCCAGGCTAGGCTCAAACTTGTGAACCTCCTGCCTCAACCTCCCCGAGTTCTGAGATTACAGACCTGCACCACCACACGTGGTTTAGGTGCATTTCCTGAAGGACAGAGCAGGCATGACAGTCCAAGCAATTTTTCTGCTGTCCTATTTCGTGCTCAGAAGTGATTTTTAACAGTCTTATTGCAAAGCAACATCTATAGCTGAGCAAGCGTAACAACCAGACCTCGCTTTCCTATTGGAGCACAGCGCCCCTGAGAAGTGCTGGTGGCTGCTGTTTCACAAGTGCCCTCCTCAGAGCTCCCTTGACATCCTGGTTCCGGAGGCTGTAGATCAGGGGGTTGAGCATCGGTGTCACCACAGTGTAGAACACAGCGATGACCTTGCCCCCGGCCCGTGAGGACTTTGACTGCGGCCTCATGTACATGAAGATAGCGGTTCCGTAGAAGAGAGCCACCACCATGAGGTGGGAAGCGCAGGTGGACAGAGCCTTGGACCTTCCGGAGGCTGCCTTCATGCGGAGCACAGACAGAAGGATCCGGACGTAGGAAACGACGATCAGGAGGAAAGGGATGAGGACAATGGCGATGCTGAAAACGAAGACAACCAGCTCGGTGAGGGAGGTGTCCGTGCAGGCCAGCCTCAGGACAGACGGCACCTCGCAGAAAAAGTGGTTCAGCACATTGGGCCCACAGTATGGCAAACTCAACGTTAGGACGTTGATAACCATGGAACTCAGGAAGCTGCTGGACCAAGAAATGGCTGCTAGTTGGACACAGGTGTTTTGGTCCATAATGACGGTATAATGAAGAGGGTGGCAGATGGCCACATATCTGTCGTAAGCCATCACACCAAGGAGGACACATTCAATCATTCCGAAGGAGAGAGAGAAGTACATCTGAGTAGCACAGCTGGAGAAAGGGATGGTTTTCTTCTGCCCTACCATGTTGGACAGCATTTGGGGGACGTTGGTGGATGTGTAGCAGATGTCCAGGAAGGACAAATTTGTCAGGAAGAAGTACATAGGGGTGTGGAGACGGGGTTCGATCTGGATGACCGTAATGATGATGATGTTCCCAGCCACCGTTAATAAATAGAAGAACAGGAACATCACAAAAAGAGCCAGCTGTGTCTTTGGCTCAGAGGACAGACCCAAGAACAGGAACTCAGTCACCGTGGAGTTGGCTGTCATTTTGTCTGTTTTGCGAGCCACATGTCTTTCCTCCCACCCAAGGACACAGTCATGTGCCCTAGATGCGTGTTTTGGAGACTAAAGTGTCCGAAAAGTTAGGAGAAATCTTAGTCTGAGTTTGGGTTGTGAGTATCTAATCTTTAATACAAATGGAAACTGGAACATCATGGAGAGAATATTCTTGTGAGGTAAGAATATGAACGTAAGAATATGACGGTACTCTTGGATTTTTTCAGAAGGAGAACTTTAACTTTGCCTGTTCATAGTCTAAAACCTAATTCACGCTTCAGAGCTTGCCCAGACCTTCCACACCTCAGCCATTTCAAAAAAGGTCGAGGTTTCTTCCTGTTCTATACCTAGCAATCCAGCTAGGTAACACATACCATTCCAGAAAACAATGGGAAGACCCTGCTGTGTTGGGTAACCCCTCCTATCAATAGGCAAAGGCCGGAGAGCTGCCGCACTGAGGTGCCTTCCTCTCTGGACACTGGAGAGAACGAAGCTTGCACACCAGCAGGACCCAGCGTGAGCACACCGCGCCCCGAGTCTCAGCTTCCCACTTCCATAAGGTGCGAGCCAGGATGGTTTTATTACGTGTAAAGTGAGAGCAACTATAGAAGCAGTTTTTGAAGATTTTGAAGGATTGAATCAAATAATATGTTACGAGGGGGGAAAACCAAAGCTGTCTCCAGATAGGAAGCTCACGCAGGAGCAGCTTGAGTGACCCCCAGTTCTCGTAACATACATATCTGAAATTCAATCTTCCACACCAGAGAAGTAAAAGTAAGGAGAAGGACATGGTCAAGTGGAAGTCACTAGATCTATTGACAGAGCTCCGCAGGCCCCGGGTCACGCACAGTGTTAGTAAGCCTGCTTCACTCGTTCTGGCCCACAGCGGCTCAAACGCAGTAAAACCTAAGAAGGCCCAGGGCACGGAGCAGCCCGGAAGTCAGCGCGTCGCAGGAGGAAGAAGCAGCTGCTCCTGTCTCACGCCCCCTTACCCCTTCTTTTTCTCTTTCCCTCCTTCTGTTCTCTGCTTCCGTTTCAATAGTCTCCGTGTACCGGATGCCGTCTCTGCCCTGAAAACCCCACGGGCGCGCTGGGTGCCCCCTCAGAGCTCCCCGCCGTCCGTCCGCGGGAAATGGCGCCCCGGAGGCAGGTGGGATTCTGAGGTCTGCATCTTGCTCAAGAAAAACATTCAAGAAACAAGCGAGGATAATTCATGCATAAGTTTTTTTGTTTTTCAAATAATAGGGACACCGGCAGTCTCAGGTTTCTGAGGGTTTCTGAATCATTTGATCCCCATCGGGGTTTTCAGGTCAAATGATTCTGTGAACTGATGAACTAAATCGCCTGAAGTATGAAGTGCAGGGATAACCCCAGATTGAGCGTGAGAGGAGGAGAGAGACGTCAGGCAGGAGCCGTCAGGACAGGCGGGCCGCCCAGAGCGCAGGGGAGGCCGCCCAGGTCTTCTTTAGATCCTCCGAACATCAGGTAGAAGCTCTGTTTTAAAAAAAAAAAAGAAAGAAAGAAAGGATTTTAGGTCATTTTTAGAAGTGATTAAAATGACAAGTGAACAGGTGACACCCACGGGGAGTCTGTCTTTTGACAGCACCGTGACACATGGTCAGGAGAGCACACACCAGTGGTGAAGCACACGGGACCTGCCCTCAGCGAGCCTGGCTTCCCTGCGCCCCAGCCAAGGGTCCTCCCAGGGAGCACTCCACCCATGTGTGCCTCACGCTTTTCATCTGTAGAATGGGAGTAAAATTTAAAATCGAAAAAAAGAAAAACAAAATCTTGGGATGAAGTGAGTACAGAGCGTCTTGGGTTCAGCCCTCAGAATCAAAAAAGAAGCATAAAACCAGAATTATTAGTAATCTTCCCAAAATGGCAGGAGGCAAATCTTAACGATATTAAACAATTTGTGTGAGATCATTTGTGTAATTACTGCAAGCACCTACAATATCCTTGGACATGTAAGTCCACAACATCTACAGCTAATAATAAAATAAGACCACATCAAAAAATAGCGATCTTAGTTCTAAAGGCATATGTGCTTAAGCAAAAATGTGCAGATATAAAGAAATATAAATATTTCTTCACCTCCTAAACACTGTCTTTATTTTGAAGATTCACATACACACACACACACACACACACACACACACACACACACACACACACACACAAGAACAGTGCTTCAATTCTGCTGAGGGAAATTACAATTTCCAACCATCTACCACTGCACCTACTGTACCTTATCCAGTTTTACAGGTTGCACAGGATTCAGTACTAAATCTCTTGTTATCAGAACAGCCAGCGTTTTATCTCTATCAGCTTATATGAAGAATAAACCCAATCTCAAGGTAGCCTTGATTTTAGCTAAATTATGTGGCTAAACAAAGTCATGTGCTCTCTACAAAGTTTCTTCTTCTCACCTACAATGCCAAATGCTCAAAAGCCATCGAGTGTAATTTAAAAAGAACATACAACTATGTGGTTACGTGTCACAGAATGGTGGCTACAGAAATAGCCCAGTGATTAGAGCACCTGTCTCATAAAGGCAAGGTTGTGAGCTCAATTCCCCAGAACCACATAAACCAGGTGTGGTAGCACACACCTGTAATCTTACACTCAGGATTGCCATGAGTTCGAGGCCAGCCTGGCCAACATAGTGAGTTCGGGACCGCTTATTCCATTTGTGTAGGAAGAGTCCATAGATTCTGATGGTTTTCAGTAGGCCTTCATATTCCAGAGATAATTTTTCAAAGCAAGGGAGGATAGGAGGTAAAAGAGTAGACGGAAACAGAAAGATGAATTTTGACTCCATCACATTGTGTGGGATCATTTTTTTTTAAAGGCAAACATATGAAATGCAGGGGAAGGCTGAAAGATTGCCAACATTTCAAGGAAGACAACACCAAAGTGGGATCCTCTCGATGATCCAAGAACAGAAAAAAGGGCATCAGCGAAAGAGATGTGCGAGATTCTAGTGAGATCTGCAGCTCATTAATATTGCTGTACCGGTGTTGATTTCCTGTGTTTACATACGATTTTCACAACCCTGTGAGCATTAACGTGGGAGGTGTGTACAAACTGCCCACAACATTTTTGCTACTTTCTGCTTTTTTTAGTTGAATTTAAAATAAAAATGATTGAAAGAGAAGTTTCTGAACTTCTCTAAGCTTATAGTTGTCTTGTGTTAAACAAGAATGGATTCATGCTTAATTTGTAAGATTGTTTTATGATTACATCAGAAAGCATATCTATTGGTCTTAGCATAAGATCTGACACAGTGTCAGTATTTGATAAATTATCACTCATTGCGTTGTAGACACCCTGGATTTACTCAACTTGGTTCAAACTTACTTGAGTTCTAAGAGCAAGAGGCTTATCAGATATAACTCTACAAGTAGTATTTCTCGGATCACTGTGGAGGCACTGAGAGGCTTCCCAAACTCATAACTGCCTTATTGCTAAAGTTTAGGATGTCCTGGTTTCCTAATAAAATCATCACTGACTTATGAAATTATGCTTTAAAAGGAAATATTACTTGTTAAAATAAAACATATCTTATAAGTGCTTCAAAATTACACAATAGATGATAATTCACCACTTAGTGTGAGTTAGTCTTACAAACCCTCTTGAAATCAAGCGTTGAAATATCGGTCTGATGACCTTGGAGGGACAAAAAGGAGAATGGGAAGGGGTCTGGAAGGCCATTGTGAAGGACAGCCAGGCCTTAAATCAACGAAGAGGTTGTGCTGGGAAACGTAGTAACAACACAATAGCAAATATTTAATGCTCAGTGCAGGCTAATAAGTCACCTTGCCCTTCTAAAAAAAAAATTCTTTCTATGGAAAAGAAAAACATCACTTCCTCAAAAAAAAACTGATTTTAACTGTAGCCTACTATGATTTTATGTTACATAGTAACCATTTATAAATGTATTTTGCTGATGGTAAGATAAAACTTCACAGGAAATCTGAAATATGTTTATACCCATTTAAAAATATAAAGATAATGATTATCAGATTACATAATATGTTCTCAAAGTCAAAGCATTTAGTGGTGTCATAATTTGGAATCCAATATGGATAAGTCCAATATATCTCTTAATTATAACTAACAGCTAGGTATTGTTCTTATGGTATTATTATTATTATTTTATTATTGTTATTTTACATCTTAACAGGCTACTGTGAATACAGGCTTACAGAAAAAAACATGCATTAAAGCTATAAGCAATGTGCAGAAGCAATCTGGCTCCTACCTGTCCTCTGCACATCTATGTGTACATGAAAGTCCATGAAAAATAAAGCTAGTAAAATCCATGAGCAAAAAGGACACGGTACAGATATCCAAATCAGTCCTTTTATAGATTAAAAAAATACAGGATCCATGTAGACACGGTGAAATCTCTAAGTCATCTGAGTTTTTTGGGGTTTTATATTTCCATTTTGGGGCCGTGGGCTGAATTTTAAATTCTTGAGGGACCAAGTCCCAGATCAAGAACTGAAGGTTAATGATTTGTTCTGAGGAATCCTGGTTTCCACATCACCTTCCCCTCTCTGGATAGAAGCAATGGACTCCAGGTTGGATACGGTCTTTGATGACTTGAGCAAAAGACCCTGGGGATAAGTACTCTGACTACAGTCTCTTCTTTCTTTTCAGTCTCCCCAATTTGGCCAAGCTAGTTGGCACCGTTTGTAGAGGTTGATCTCCTTGACCAGAGGGCAGAAGGGAAGATAAAGCCGTGGTGGTTGATCTAGAGTGGAAAATGGAAGATACTCAGCGACCGGCACCTGCAGAAGTGTCAGAACCTACATGTTTATCAGAACTTAAATGTACCTGTCTGAACACATAAGATGGAACCATGCATATTTTATACCTGCCTATGTATGGCATTTTCCTTTTTATTCAGGAACTCAGTACAGAACATGAAAGAAAATAACTTGTGATCTAACAACTACGTACACAATTTGGGGAAATTGCTGATTTCAATGTGCTAGTTTTGGAATGAGCTGTTTCTAAAATTTTGACAGGTTGTGGACTTAATATTACTAATGATGGATTGGGAGTGAGGCTCCGTGGTTAAAATGCTTGCCAAGAAGCCCGACTCCCCAAGTTTGATTCCCCAGCACCACATCTAGCTGGGCCTCGACTGCAATCCCAGCACTCAGGAGCCTGAGGCAGGAGGATTGCTGTGAGTTCTAGGCTAGTCCAGGCTACATAGTGAGTTCAGGACCAGCCTACACTATAGACAAAAAAAAATGAACAAAAATACTAATGACATAGAAATACTGTTTTAGTCTCACAACAACACTGCAATTTTTCATTCTGTTGCTTGACAATTGAAAAGCCTCCTTTCCACACAACAGCACTGCTCTGCGGCAGCTCCGTAAGCCGTGGAACTGCAAGGGAAACTTACTGTGCACTCTCTTGTGCTACTAAAGAGCAATTTATATGGAAAGAAGAGGTGGAAAATAAAATTATTTAAATCACACCAGCCTGAAAAAATAACAGGCAATGAGAACCACTTACCAGAAATATAACCTTCTATGAATATGTCGCTAGTTCTATAAGAGAGACTGATTTAGGGCATTTCTGTCGGCAGGGCCAAAAAATAACATGAAAAGCCTGAGTTCTTTTTGCTTATTTTTTCCAAGAAATCAGGAAGACACGAGGTACATTTTAAAAGAACAGCAGACAAGAGCTTACCATGGCTGTCAAGTTGCCATAGTCCCTGGGTGAAATCGGCCTCTAACAAATGGCTTTCCAAAAGCAAAACTTTAGCCCATGACCTGTGTCCCTAATTAAGCTCCAAAACAAACACCATTGAACAATATGTAACATTTCATTTGTATTTATGTTGAGAATTTGACATTTTTCTTCTGAGTAAATTCATAAGGTTAAGTCTTCAGAAAAGGAGGTCAGTTACCCAAAGCATACAGAATTACATTTAAAGGGATGAAAATATAAGAGAAATAATAAAGCAAAGAGGAGATACAGGCACCACAGAGGAGAACTGAGGATCCAGGGAGCTGGGAGCCAAAGGGGCTGGCGGGAAAACTGCCAAGGAAGAAGGCCCACAAGGGCCACAGGGGCCACAGGGGCCACCACTGGCTTTCTTATGTTCACTCTTGTGTAACAGTAACAATCCTTCCATATGAGACGTCATGGCACGACCAGCCACCATAACTCATAGTACCTCCTGCGCTTCTGACACTCCCCCAGCACCCTACACACAACGGGCCCACTGAATCTAGAAGCTGCAATTATTTTTGTTTCAAAAGTGGGCAGCTGAGTGTTAAGAGAATTGAGTAGATGTGTACGGTCTCCTCAGAGCTGTTGAACGGGGAAGTAGGACTTGAGTCTGTGTCACTGGACGGAAGTCCCAGTGCTGTGTCCGGCTTGTCCACCTTATGACCGTGTGTGTCCCTAAGGCAGAGGATGGGGTTCCTTAGAGCTCTCCACTATGAAACGCCATGGAAAGAGCTACCTCCCTCATAAATACCCTCCCCTGGGAAGCACAACATCTCTGTCCATTCCAGTGATGAGGCTGTGTTCTCTGATTGTTCCGTACTGGTTTTTCTCATACATCCCAGTGAGGACAGAATTCTTAGCGACTTCTCGTTACGGCAGGGAATGTGGGATAAGAAATAATCCTTACGGGTAAAACAGCTTCATCAGAACTGCCTAGAGCATGAGTTTCTCTGACATAAATCTAGGGGATTGTGCCTTTATACACTCAGCATATATGCCATGTGCCACATCATTTTTCTGGCTAAAGCACCAGCAGCGCCACCGCAGTCAACAAAATGTACTGCTCGTGGTCCAATACCTTCCTGTGTGAGGAAAGACCTCCAGCAAGTTAATGAAATCAGTTATGTGTGAGTCGTGTGGTAAGGGCTCTGTGTAAGAGTATCAGAGGGGAAGACACAGAACATGACGGGGGGATTCACAGCTGGTGGGTGTGGAGGGAAGCACACTGCAGGAGAGCCACAGGGACCTAGTCACTGCTCAGAAGGAGACAAAACTTTGGAGCCACTAAGGGAGGAAAGGAAGTTCATAGGAAGGTTGTGCAGTAGATGCAAATATTTGTACGTGAAAATCCCTTTAGCCACATGTGAAGCGGGCACGGGCAGGCGTTTAAGTTCATGGGGAGAAATCTCAATGTTTCTAAACAAGGATTTCCCCAAGAAATAAATATCTGCTTCCTCCCGGAACTGCCTCTCTCCACGTCTGCTAACCCCAGGAGGCCGAAAGCTTCAAGACTAAGGGTGGCAGCATCGGCTCGGGCTCTCAAGAGAAGCTGAATCAGTAGAACATACATGTGTAATTGTGCAAGGGGGGTTATGAAGTAAGCTTGCAGCACAGGGGTGGGAGAAGCCACAGTGGCTAAATGTGGGCTCATAGGTGGGAGAGTCCGGCAAAATCCCAGCCAAGAAGATGGAAGCTGCAAAACAGGATGGCCCAAGGGCACAGCATGAGTCCAAGGTCAAAGGCTTGAAGCTCACCGGAAAATGTCAAGAAACGAAAGACCTGAAGACCAGTGTCCAAGGTGATGGCGGCAAAGGGCTGACACACGCGGGAGGGAGGAGCTCTGCCAACCACGCCCACTTCCTTCTTCGTAGTCCAACCAGGCTCTAAGACTTTGCTTGGTGCCGCCCACATCGCGACTTTCCCTTCTCTGTTTGCTCCCCCACATGTCAATCATTCACATCCAGACCTATGCTTTGCCAACCTGCCGGTTGTTTCATAATCCGTTCAAGTTCATGTTTTATGACTAACGATCTCAGTGAGCGGGAATGTCAGGATTCAAGGGTCACTCGAATTTCCTCCCTGAGGTGTGAATAACACAAACTCCCTCCTGGAAAGGGAGGGTTGGTATCATGGCAGGAGGCGCTGAGGATGAATCAGCAGAGTCAGGGGCCCTGAGTTTGAGACCCAGCTCTGCCCACTGGCACACACTGCACTCCCAAAGTCTCTTCTCCAGGAGGGCCTCAGTTTCCACCTCGTTTTCATCCTGCAGTAGGAATGGAGCAGTGCGCTGCGTACTCTTCCGTCAGGCTCTCTAAGAATGGTTCATTCGGGCAGTGCTGGGCACCTCCCTAAAGCCATCCATCCTTTTTTTAGGCACAGACCCCGAAGTTTCAAGTGTCCCGAAATTAGTCCACATCACTATCTCCAAAAATGTCCTGAGTACGATGCTAAAAAGTCCTCATGGTTTCCCTCTCGCGCTGTTCCTACTGGTGCAAGAGATGTTCCCGCGGGGAATCTGCCGAACCGCCGTTGCTTGAGTCTCTCAGTCTGCTTCCTGCTTCTGCGGCTTGGTTGTCCGGGTTTCATTGTCCGTGGCACAAATGTCCTTCTACCGCGTAGGAGCTGGCCACTTACTCTTCCGATGGCGTTGTTCCTCCTGTGCGAAAACTCATCCCACACAGAACCTCTCTCTGCAGCACAAGGCCCTGTCTTCAATTCCCCAGCAGCACATAAGCTGGGCGTGGTGCCACACACCTGTAATCCCAGCACTGGGGAGGCTGAGGCAGGAGGATTGCCATGAGTTCAAGTCCAGCCTGGGCTCCACAGTGAGACCAGGACCAGCCTGGGCTACGAAAGTGAAAGCCTGCCTCAAAAAAAAAAAATGCTCTTGTGAGTTGAGGCCTTACTAGGAAGAGTGGAGGTAATGTTCCCAGCCCAGCCAGCCTCCTAGTATCAGGAATGTAAGTTTGCTCATAGTCTATCGCATTTGTTTATTAAAATTTTATTTCTCTCCAGTAAACTAGAGCTTTCCTGTGGCAAATCCCTGTGCTCTAGTTGTAATCCTTGTCTTTCTTGGTTGGCAGAGTGTCTGAAAAACAGAAACAGGTGACAGACAGGCTGCAGACGGTGGCAAACGCTGGGCGAACTCTTCTAAATCAGTTCAGCCGGCCTCCAGATGCATGACCACGAGCAGCACATGTTTAGCTGGCTCCACATCTTGGATGTCTCGTCTGTAACACAGGCGTGACAACCGCAGCCACCTCGCCAGAAGTATGGTGACACAAAATGGAGAAAATTTACAATTTGTTTTTAGCCAGATGATACCTTGGTTAAAATCGCCACATCGGCAAAAATTCCTACTTGAATGTGACACTTTTCTCGGGAATTCAAAATTATGTAGGAAGGGACAGCACACGTGTTTGCCACAAGAATCTGTATCAATGATCACTTAGGATACATACAGGGTGACTTAAAGTGACTCCGTCAGGATTACTCAACGTGACCCTTCTTTGAAGCATTGTAGTGGAGAGGACCCACTACAAAGCTACGATCCAATAGCCTTAGGTTCAAGTCTTAATTGTGCACAGTTCTCAGCATGCCTCAAATGCCTGATTACCTGTTCTATGTCTGTTTCTTCACAGTAAGGTGAGTTGCAAAGCACATTTCAAAATGCTCTTTGGTAATACTTATCTATTTTTTGGAACCCACATTAAGTTAACTTCCAAGTAAACATTTTTTTTAAAGAGTATGTTCTCAATACACATGTCATCACCGCCACTGTAGGAAAAAAAAAAAAGTCTTTCTTTTGCATGAGCAATCCAAATTAGGTCAACATGTTTTTTGGATAATTGCTTTTCCAGACTTCCAACTCTATGAGCCCCAATGGGGCAGAAGGAATTAAATACTCTCAGGAGCTCCAGCAGGAATAAGTCACCTTGATCCCTTGGTCCACGCTGCAGAGCTGCCAGCCTCAAGAGTGAGAGTGGCAGGTGAGTGCTCTCTTCTACAGAGGGACACCAGGGGCTCTAAACACATAATCGGGTTTGGTCCCAAGACAAAGAGACACAGGA
Source organism: Ctenodactylus gundi (assembly GCA_004027205.1). NCBI lineage: Eukaryota > Metazoa > Chordata > Mammalia > Rodentia > Ctenodactylidae > Ctenodactylus > Ctenodactylus gundi. Next base: position 99,669 of record PVKB01005049.1, on the reverse strand, counting down.
ATGTGCCAGCAAATGATGCATGCAGTGCTTAGAAACTTCTCTTGATCCCCCAGGTGTGATTCTCTGTGACAAAATCCAAATGTCTCAGTGTCATTGTCTTGGCTTTGAGTGGAGGAGCCACAAGCAAAAAGAGGGGTCTATGAAGCCAGCTGGCAGCTGCCAACCTGCTGCCAAGGTGACTGAGGGTCAATAGAAGAGATAAAAGTCAAACTTTCTATTATATACAGATGGAAAAAGAGTATTTCTAGTAAATAGAAAAAGCTTCAAATGGTATGTAACATTGGATAATGATTGTTCTGGGAACAGTAATAGGGCGGAAGAGACATGACATGCCCTCTCTATTCTATCTACAGAAAGGAGGGTGGCGTGACCGGGATGGAGGGAATGATGAAGGGAATGGGAGTCTGGGGCAGGGAGGTGTGGAGCCAGGCCACACACAGCTTGAGAATCTTTGCTCAAGGATTTTGACTTCTACCCAGAAAAAGGGGAGAACTCACTAGCATGATCAGAACAAGAATATTGCGACCAGCAGAGATTTTAATAGCACCATTTCAGACGCCAAGTTGAGACGTTCACGTGGGGTGAGGAGAGAAGCAAGAAAACAGCTGGGAGACTCCTGCAACAACATGCGTGTGGCTAAACATTGGCTTCATCTGGGCTGCAAACATTGAAGGTGGGTGAAATAAAACATGCCTTGTTCTAGAAAGATTTGAGGTTGTAAGGTGCTGCCAAGCACTCCGAGCCAACGTGAAAGCCAGAGTTAGCCAAACACGACACCGACTGGCGATGGCTGAAAGTGAAAGAGATGGAAGATTTCTCAGGAACTCAAATTCTTCCCTGAGAAGCCCAATCCTATAACAGACACCAACTAGGAATTCGAATCCATGTGCGGGGAAGACATGAAAGAAGTCTGGTCAAGAGACACATTATTCACATGCATCCACATACAGAAAGCTTTCGAAGTCATCAGAATGGATGACATGGCCAGGGACGGACTGTGGATGGAAACTCCAGGAAGACCCAGGGTTGATCCCAGGGACACTACTAGGAAGTGAAAACAGAGACAGCACCCCTGAGAGTGCCTAGCAAGAGAAATGGACGGAGAGCCAGGTGGATATGATGATGTGGGGCTTAGAACCAGGTAGAGAGTGGGCTCCCCACTGGGAAGGAGGGGTGACCTGCAACAGAGGCTGCAAGTGGATGGAATCCAGTCCGAGGAGGAATCAAATCCGATTGTTTCTGATCACTGGATGTAGTCATAGCCATGTGGGCTCGTTAAACCCGAAAGAGAGTGGCGGTCATGAAAGCCCACACGGGGCAACCTTAGATGATCCCATGTTTTACCCACGGATCAACCTGCTCAATAAGAACGATATCCATAACTGCGACTAGTGAAAGCTCATAAAAGCTAAAGATTTCCCCTGTGTCTGAGAGGATGAACATACAAACACATATTCACTGGAACATTTTTCTTTAGCTACAACTGACTGGGGTTGACACAGGTTTGTGTGGCTCGAATTGTTCTTAAGCTATGGTAAAGATGTGTGGAGATCAGATACAGTCCCATCTGTGCTTTTTCATTGGAGTGGGGTTGTCACTTGAAGTCAGACCTAGAGCCTCTTGCCAGGCAGATGCTGCACACGAAGCTACACTCCCAAGTCCTCACTGATTTCAGTGGAATATGTGTAGGTCCCTGTGCAGGAAATCGTACAAGTGGGAGAGTTTTGAGCCATCACTTAGAAGACTGTTAATCATCATGTTTTATAAATGAAATATTGATTTGTTTTCATCCAAGGAAAATTCCTAATAATGAAATCTTTATTAACTTAGAAAAGCTAAATTCACATCCATGTTTCCAAGAAAATATCACTTATGTGGTATACATAAATCACATTTAAAACTGAGGAATGATTCTTACATTTTGTTTATTATATAAAGTACCTGAAATTCAGTATACTATAGCACTTTATAACCCTAATTTGGGTAACACGCCTCTGTAAATAGTGTTTCCAAAACTTTATATACGCCCTTAATTTCCTGAGAAATGATATCTACTATTCTCTTATGATAGTGTATTAATATGAAATATAAATATATAATGTTAAATGAAATTCCAAGAAAAACACTTCATTTTTTAAAAAATATGATAAAATAAATGAAGTTCAACTTTTCAGACAGAAACAGTTGATATGCTAAGCCTTTAAGTCACAAGTCTAGGAATGAGTAAATCCACATTTTAAAAAAAATAAAGGCATTAGAAAATAGGACATCTAAATTCATCATTTTTCCTTACTGAACTGTATCACTCCAAAGGAAAGAAAAAACTAAAAAAAAATTGAAGCTGGATACATACCGCAAATTCTCATTGACTATGGCAATATTGATACCTTTGGGAAAGCAAGTCCTTAGATCGTCGCATGTTGGGCTTCCACGAGAAAGAATGCACTATAACATACGTAGCGCCTTTATTTTTCTTTCCAGCACCATGATTCACGCAGAACTCTAAAGTGCAATTCCCTGAGCCATGGAGAGGGGCAACCACACCGTGACCGAGTTCATCCTCCTGGGCTTCACAGCGGACCCCGTCATGCAGCTGGCCCTCTTCGCGGTGTTCCTTGTTGTGTATACCTCGACCCTGGTGGGAAACATCATCCTCATGGTGCTGATCTTGAGCGACTCCCGGCTCCACACGCCCATGTACTTTTTCATTGGGAATCTGTCTTTTCTGGATCTCTGGTATTCCTCTGTCTACACCCCAAAGATCCTAGCAACCTGTGTCTCTGAAGACAAAAGCATCTCCTTTGCAGGCTGTGTGGCCCAGTTCTTCTTTTCCGCAGGGCTGGCCTACAGTGAGTGTTACCTACTGGCCGCCATGGCTTACGACCGCTACGTGGCCATCTCCCAGCCCCTGCTCTACGCTCAGTCCATGCCAGTGAGATTGTGTGGCTCTTTGGTTGCATGTTCCTATACTGGGGGGTTTGTCAATGCGGTGATATTAACCAGCCATACCTTCACCTTAGATTTCTGTGGTGACAATATCATTGATGACTTCTTCTGTGACGTCCCACCCCTGGTGAAGCTGGCATGCAATGTGAAGGATAGCTACCAGTCTGTGCTGTACTTCCTGCTCGCCTCCAACATCATGGTCCCCGTCGCACTCATCCTGGCCTCCTACCTCGTCATCGTGGCTGCCATCCTGAGGATCCGCTCTGCCCAGGGCCGCCTCAAGGCCTTCTCCACCTGCTCCTCCCACCTGGTGTCCGTCACCCTGTACTACGGCTCCATCCTCTACATCTACTCTCGGCCCAGCTCCAGCTACTCCCTGGACAGGGACAAGATGGTGTCCACCTTTTACACCGTGGTGTTCCCCATGTTGAACCCCTTGATCTACAGCCTGAGGAATAAGGATGTGAAGGAGGCTCTGAAGAGGCTCTTCAGGTCGGCACAGTCAGAAGTGTGACTGCCACACACGTTAACTGTGGCGCTGCTTCAAGGGAAGTCTGGGTCGTTGTGTGCTTTAAAAATGAGCTTAGGTTAAATGAAATTTCAACAAAAATGATTTCTTCGTATTACCTTCTTTGCTTTGGTCTACAGACTGAGCATGATCTCCATTAAGCTGTGTAGATTCACTTTAACATTCACACGGCTTTTAAGAAGGGATGTGTGGGATAGAAGCGGTGGAAGAACAGATCTTACCTCCAGCAAGTTAAGTGGTTAAATTGTACTTTGTTCTTTCTTCTAAAATTGATACAATTGCTTTTTCCTACCTAATGTCTATGAAAGAGTTGTGATATAAACACACTGTCTCAGTTACTTATTTATTGCTGGGACTGAATGCCCAACACCTACAACTTCGGGGAGGAAAGATTAATCTTAGTGTTCAGTTCCGGAAGCTCTCTCACATCCGTTCACGGGCAACGAGCAACTGTGCAAGTCCACGGTGGGAGTCTCGTCAGACAAGAGCTCATCGTGGCACTGCACACGGCCAGGTGAAGGAAGGAGGTGTTGATTTCTAGAGGATAAGTCAAAAATCAGAGTTTTCAGGGGGTGGGGGGGGGAGAGCTATAGCAATGTTTCTTTTTCTTTCCTTTACTTTGTTCAACCAGTGGGTGTCCCTCCCTCCCTCATTGGTCAGACTTCCATAGGCAACTCACTACATGCACATACATGAGACTTTGGAGGAACACTCTGGATCCAAACCACAGCACGTACCATAGAGTATTGGCCTTTAGGGGAAAAACCCTGAATACTGCAATTCAAGTACCAGCAGAGACAGAAGAATAAAAACTGCACAGATAGATTTGTTAGAAATACAGAGAACACTGACAAATTTTTTTAAATACATAGACAAGGAAAAATGTGAATGTTACATCCAATGCACACAGTGTCGTGTCGATAGCTATTGGTCCTAATTTTTTAATTTAATAAATTTTTCGACATGCTCAGTTCATCAATTACTACAATTATTCAATAACAAAGGTACAACTTCTGAGCTGCAAAGTCCTCATCTGAAAAAAATTTAAAATTTACTAAAATTTTACTAAAAATTCTTCCCATGTACTCTTTTAAAAAGCATTGAGTAAAATATCAGCCAAACCTACCCTGTGCTGAATATTAATCTGTCAGGATATCTCTTCCATGATTAAAACCTGCTGGTGTGAAAATACAAGCATTATGTCAAAACATTGCTCTTTCCATGCAGACCTGCGGTGGAAGTTTCCCCAGCGTGTACAGTGAACTCCCGTACGTAGGGTCTGCTGGCATTTCAAGAAAAAAAAAAAAACAATCACCAGGTGCCCAGATGATCAGTGCACAGCATTTATTAGGAGAATGTGCTAGGATGAGCGCGTCTTTGCACAGGGTGGTGACATTAGAGAAACACAACACCGTTATGCCCTCTGGCCGGGGTCAAGCTCTTGCGTTTAGGGGAGTACTTCTGGGATTCAGCTCGGGTCTGAGCATCGTCCCTGCGTGTTTGGTTAACATATTTGGTTTATCAGTGTCTTAAGCAACAACCGAGGCAGCTTCATTAGTGTCCAGTGATGTTCAAGGCCTTGAGCCCAAATTCATAAGGGAAAACACAAGCCGGCTGGGACACAGTAGCTGAGACGGTCTGTGTTCTTCAGTCAGGGCAAGGGAGAAAGCCGAGGGACCTCAGCAACCCTCTGACGGGATTCTTTTTCTTGCTGTTCATTTGTTTCATTCCGTCTGAAGCTGTTGTTTTCCCACAGTGGGAGTTGCACCGGTGTGTGACATGAAAGAGAGCACCGCGCAGGAGCAAGTCCCCAACCTTCTTGACGCCAGGGGCTGGTTTTGCAGAAGATAAAGTTTCCATGAAGCGCTGGGGTTGGGATGGTTTTGAAAGACTCAAACGCCTTACATATAGTGCGCACTTTGCTTCTATTTCTATCACATTGTCAAGCATAATGCATTAAGTGCCCAACTCGTCATAATGCAGAGTCAGCGGGGGCGCTGGACATAAGGTGGAGCTTAGGCTGTAGTGAGAGTGACGGGGAGCAGCAACCAAGCTCTGCTCACTACTGTCTATTCCCAGTAGGTCATGGGCAGCACAAGGAGGGGACCGTGCTGCAGAGGACACACTCCCTCTAAGAGACAATGCTCTTTTAGGGTGATATACGATCCTAAGGACACTTATTCCTCCAAGAACTGAATCACAGTTTTGTTCCTATTATTGGTTATTTTCCTACAATCTAAACAACCCTTAAGCATGTTATCTAATATCATATTGGTGTGGAGGACACAAAGTTTACAAGGACAGTTCCCATTTACTCTATCAGAGCTTTATGGAGAAACTGACAGGCAACATCTTACTAAAAATAAATACTTGTAATTCTAACACCTTGAGCGAATTTCCAGGAGTTTCACTCTTCCAAATCTTCTTACCCCATAATGACTATTCACCAAGCATCGAGGTCAAACTGTAATATCCTTGAAACTATGTAATTTCTTCCTTTTTCTTCCAGTGTGTCCCAACAACAACCAACACAATGAATTTTATGAAATCTAGTCTCATAAGCAGGTAAAATAAGATACGGCAGCACGACACAAACACAGCTGTTTAGGTTTAAAAGAGTTTATGTCATAATAAAATAACAACTAACATGATATTTCATTGATGTTTAACTTTTGCAAATGTAATCAATCAAAATTAGATGAAATGCAGAAATGCACAGCGCATGTCTACCTCCAAATGATTTAGAAAATCTGGTAACAGAATGCACCAAAAACCAACTTTCAAGCTTGCGGTCGTATGGTCTGTGCTGCTTTCCTGAAGGCATCCTTGACATCCTTGTTTCTCAAGCTGTAGATGAGAGGGTTGAGCAGGGGGTTGATCACTGTGTAGAAGAGGGCAGCTACTTTGTCCTTCTCCAGGGAGTAGGTGGAACTGGGCCTTGAGTACATGAAGAGCAGGGACCCATAGAAGACCATGACAGAGACCAGGTGGGAGGCACAGGTAGAAAAGGCCTTGCGCCTTCCCGCGGCCGAGCGCATCCTCAGGATGGCCAGGAGGATGCTGGAGTAGGAGATGAGGATGGTGAGGGTGCTGGAGAGGACCGTGAAGCCCACCACTCCCAGGAGGACCTTTTCATACACCCTGGTGTCTGTGCAAGACATTTTTACCAGTGGTGGAGCATCACAGAAAAAGTGGTCAATCACATTCTTACCACAGAAACTCAGCCGGAAAGTGTTGGCAGTGTGAGCTACGGCATTCAAACACCCTCCGACGTAGGAGCCAGCAACAAGCCCAGTGCAGAGAGATGTGGACATGATTCCAGAATAGAGCAGTGGGTCACAAATGGCGGAATGGCGATCATAGGCCATGGCCGCCAGCAGGTAGCACTCGGTGTAGGCCACGACGCAGGAGAAGAACAACTGAGTCCCACACCCAGCCAAGGAAATGCGCTTGTCTTCTGAGACACAGTTTGCCAGGATTTTGGGTGTATACACAGAGGTGTACCAGAAATCCAGAAAAGACAGGTTGCCGATAAAAAAGTACATAGGTGTGTGCAGCCGGGAATCGATCCGGATTAAGATAACCAGGGTCATGTTTCCCGACAAGGTTGCCAAATACAGGATCAGAAATATCCCAAACAGAAGCTTCTGCCACCGGGGGTCTGTGGAGATGCCCACCAAGATGAACTCCGTCAGGATGGTGCGATTTCCCACGTCCATCACCACTGAGGGAAAAGCCAAGGGTCGCTGTGGGAAGAGAAATAGCCCTGTTCGTATTAAAACGAAGTAGCAGTCCTATCAGTTAAGTCAAGTATTACTAAGAAGCTTGTGAAATACTGTTTCTTATCCTGTAGACTTTAAAATTTTAGCTTGTGACTTGAAAGAACGAGGAATGAAAGCAACATTGACTTTAAAATCAGAGAATCAACTTACTGGCTTTACGGTAAGGCAAGATCTTTATTCTCATAAAACATCATAATAAAGATAAATCTTGGGAAATGACTTACAGTTTCCTAGCAGATTGTCTAACTGATTAAAGAGTAGATCCACAGAAACACCTCGGCCATGCCCTGATAAGCAATGGGCGCTCAGACACTCTCAGAACCCTCCCTCCATTGAGAATGTCTTGTGCCAAGCAGCGATATGCTGTTCTATTCCTCCTGCTGCTTGTACAAAGAGAGAAGAGACAGGTAGAATGGCCACGGGTCAGCTTCTATGATAAGCGTCATATGTAACGAACATACCTAGTTCTCATAAAACGTTAGAATATGGCCAGTGAGGAGGTTTATTTTTTCATGATACCACTGATGACAATGGAACGCTGCATCCACATTACCAAAGTCCCAAGGCTGACCCACGGCAGAGCTGGAAGGCAACCCCAGAATCTGCTTAATCAACAGGATGTGCTCAGGCACAAGGTCATGGTTAGGTAGGACCAAGAGGTTCTGGTGACGTGCTGCTAGTGCATGATGGGCTACTACACTACATGCTACAACATGGTGTGCTAGTATACGGTGTGTCACCACATGACATGCTGCAAAATGACATGCCGCTATAGGACATGCTACAACCTGGCATGCTGCCACATGACATGCTACCACATCATGTGCTAAAACATGACATGTCACTACATGAAATGCCATTACATAGCATGCTACAATGTGACATGCCACTACATGAAAGGTTACTAGTGATGAGACTATACTGCATATTTCACAAGGCCAGAAGGCAGGATTTTCAATGCTTTCTGATAAAGAATTAATAAATATTTGAAAAGACAGTCATGACTTGAGCATTGCAGAATACAACATGTATTAAAATACCACATGAGATCTCATAAGCATATCCTATTTGTATATTTTACCCACCTATTGAAAAGGAATTTAATTTAAATTTTAAAATAAATTGCAAAGAGAAAGCAAAGTAATGATTATGATAAAATGAAAGTGTGTATTAAACAGACTCCATGACTTGGTAGCTCTATCCTGGAAAAGTATCTTTTTCCCCATAAATATTACTTTTCTTACTGTATGTTTGTGAGACGTCATAATTACATCGAATGTGACGATTCAGCGCATGGACACCTCACATCTGCCTGTTCTGCTCTCCCTCCCTCCCTTTGTCCCCACCCCTCCCCTTTCCCGGGACCCCTCCCACATCCACGACGTCTACCTCTCTGCTTTCTATCACCTCTCTTGTGTTTTGTTCTTCAAATTATTCCTATTTTGGGATGCTCTTTTAAGAGGAACCTTGTGATATATAACCTTCCATGTCTGATCAATGCCCACAATGGAGTATTTCCTCTGTCTGAAGGGTAATTCCAGTCATTTTTTAGAAAAATGGATGCACTTTGAGACCGCATGCCTTGAAAAGGTCTCATAATCCGCCAAACTATGCATCTGCATGTCCAAATAGGGAAGAAAATATCAGAGTTACCCAGGCAAAATGCACAGCCCATTCTCTAGGTGGGGGATAGAGCTACGAAGTGGCAGCTAACTTCATTCTGGGGAAAATAACTTGTTTATAAAGTTTGAGTTTATGGGAAACATAATATCAAGTTTCTACAAATATACAATTTAAGCCAGAACAGTGATATCATTCAGGGTGTTGCTAAAATGCGGAAGTTTAATTTTTGGTCGCTTCCTACTCGGTGTGAATTGACAAGAATGTGACGGTCTCAGAAGCACAAAGTTCATGGGCCTGGCCTTGAAGAGTCTCGCTTGCAATGGATACACAAGCCTGCTGCTAATCACCTGTGTAGACAAGGGCTCCATTCTCAGGAACAGAGTTCACCCGGGAGAAAAATTCAGTCAATACGCTTCCCAGCAGGAACCTTCTCTGCGTCCGATTAGCTGATAACTCTTAGAGAAAGCAGCTGGAGACTATCGGGAATCTCGGGAATCTCGCCAACTGCAGTATTGTGTAGCAAAGCAAAGTAACAATCCCCGTAAAGGCATGCATCTTTGGACATGAGGGAAGTTAGCACCCACCATCTTGGTTAAAGTGACAAACATGACAAGGGCCAAGACACCTGCATTCATCTTTCAACCTCAGGATTTGCTTTCTCACTCTTGTTCCACCAAAAATCAAAACTCAGCTCCAGTCGCTCGGGCCCACTCTCTAACCACTGTGTTCCTAAATTCTTGGTACAAAATTAATGACTCTCAAATTTTAAAAAATTATAACCCTGTTTGAGGAGATGAAATAATGAACTTTTTTGATAAAACATGGTAAATCTCCCCCAATACACACACACACACACACATGCGCGTGTGTGCGCACACACAAAATTTTAAAGAGTTCTTATGGAAATACATGGATTTTCTGATCATACTTATTAGACCACAAATGCTGCCCCTGAGGATGCCTCGGTTCCCTCCCCCCGATAGTAGTATTTTCAAATGATAGATGAGCAAAGCAGATATTCAAATACAGCTTTGGGAGCTAAAGTCTTGGTCTTCCGGAGCTGGTCCACATATTCATTTCCCCTAGGAAATGATGTAACTTAACATTTCAGATTCTGAGGTGAAGGATTTAGAATCAGCCTACTCTCTTCCTACAAACATCTCAGTCTTTCTGTAAATCCTAGTCCCTCTTCCTTCCAGATGCCTCCAGCCATCTCTTCTGTTGCTTCAGTTGCGCAAACCATTGCTTTGGGCTTTGCCAAGAATGTTGCAATAACCTTCTAACTGGTCTACGCCCTCACGCCCTGCAGTACATGGCCAGTAGAGCTGTGTGTGTAGTACATAAATACATACATATGTAAATACATAAATAGATACAGCCACATCATTCTAGTGCTGAAAACCTTGTAAGGAGGACCAGTTTATTTGAGTGAAAGAAAAGCACGCGGTGGTCTGGACATGACCCATGGCCAAGGCCTCTCCTCGCGATCTCTCCTCTTGAGGTCAGGCTCACCCTTCCTCCGCGGCGTTGCAGCATAGTGACTTTCTCACTTGCTCAAATATGCCCTTTTTGTCCTAGCTTTAAAATAAAACTTATCAGCCTGTTGTCTCTTCGGAGAGCTCTTCTCTGGATATTTACAGAGGTCATTTGTTGATCTCTGTTCACCCTTTCCACACATCACTTTCTGACCAAGGTCCATACTAATCACTTTGTCAGGGTCTGGGGGTTCCTGGCCACTGTTGGCCACCGGCGATCAGGAACCAGCAAAGTCTGGTGGAACAGGGTCTCGAGCCGTGTGAGTACGACGGAATCACATCCGGGAGGCTGAATCAGTGTTAGTAGCTCATTTATTGGAGGCGAGGGCCAGGTTTATAAGCAGTTTAAGGGAGGTGGGTTCACCAGGTAACAGGGCAAAGGTCATACACTAATTGGGGGAATTTGGAGTCTGAAAGTAGCCTAATTGTCATGGCAGGTCTTGTGAAACCTGACCACGTGATTTCTGGTAAGGGTCTGGAAGCAGGGGAGGATTAGGAATTTGGGTATGATGAGCTTTGGCCCATCCTAGGTCCGAGATAAGAGGGAGTGGCCCCACACCTGCTGGTCTTGTCTTGAGCATCGAGATTATAGGGGTATGAGCCGCTACTACCTACAATCATCCCAGGCCCAGTCAGGGTCCCACATCTCCCCCTCTGTGTTACCAAAGAACAAAGGGGCAGTGAGTTGCAGGCCATCCTGGGTCTGGGATAAGAGGGAGCAGCCCCATGACTACAGGTCTCTGCTCAAGAAACAAGATTAGCTGGGTACGAACCGCTGCTACCTACAATCATCTCAGATCGAGTCAGGGCTCCACATCACTTTTTTAAAAAATTTCTGCCCATATCCCACCTGTGATCCTCACCCTTATTACTCGCTTCTTAATTGCTCTCTGTGCCTCTTACATTTGAAATATCACCATATTCCAACTCTTGCTTTTAAAAAAATTATTGCCTCTTTCTTTCTACCTGAATCCAGCATCTCCAGGGGAAAAAAAATTGTTCTGTTATTTCCTGCTGTATTCCAGCACCAGGAACAGTCTATAGCAACTCAGTGGCACTGAATAAATATTTGTAAGATTCATAGTTAATTAATTTACCTGTGTGTCTTAAAGCACTGTCTACTCCTAACCTAGCTTAAAATTCTCAGGGGAAAAAGTGGAGTATTCTCCTGGTTCTGATAATGTCTTCTTTATCCAGCCTTCCTTTTTATTATAATACAGTACCAAGACCTCAAGTCCATCCTGAATTTGAAATGAATTTCTGGTGATAAAAGAATGGAAATAAAAAGCTCAGAAGACGTTGGAGCGGACAGTGCAGAGGCGTTTGCTAGACGTGGGCTCAGCCGGGGTCCTCTATCACTTCCCGGCTGCTTTTACTGAACCCAAAGAGGCACCTGTGTCTCAGGCATTCACACCTGTGTTCTGATAGGTGCAAATAACTTACCGTGCTGACCTGAAAGTGCAGAATAGCGCAGCCCATGGGGGCAAACACTAACTCACAGACGTTTGTCTTCTGGGTTTTCTCACTGTGTCACAGTGCCATCAGTGAGATGCTGCAGCATAAATACCAAGGTGGATTTCAAGGGGTATATTAGCAGCAGATAGATCATCAGATAGAACCTCATCTTGACAGGGATGTGTATAGTGGGTGTGTGCTTGGCTGTGTGCATGTAGTGGGGGATGTATGCATGTGTGTGCATGTGGTATGTGTGTGCATATGTGTGTGTGTGTGTTTGCACACTAATCCATGTGTATATTTACCGTGGCAAAGACCTTTCGCCAGCCAACTCTTGACTCTAGCCCCCCTTCTAACCACAGGAGGGGTCACAGCCCTTCCACCAAGTCGCTTACCCTTGGTCAAGAAGGTCAGATCTGGAAAACAACACGCTCTGTCTCTTTGTGATGATTCTGTGGGCTTCTATTGGACTGAGAATATGTATTTTCTCAAAAGCCCTTTGAGACCTCTCCCAGGCAGCAGCCAGAAATTGGTACCTCAGTCTCCAAAGACACAATTAGAGTTCCCTTGGACTGTGGGGACAGTACATTTATTAGGATATGATCAAAGGAGTAGAACTTCATTAAAAGTTGACTCTCTCAATGGTCCTGTCACAAGATAAGCCCAAAATGTGTCTGATAACAGAATTTCTCCTAATTGGGCTATGTGGACTCTTCTATGTATCATACATGAGCTCTGCTCACTGCACCCACGCCCCTTCCTTATCTCCTACGTTGGGCCCCTGCTGCCCATCGCCAGAGTCCCGTCTCCTCACAATCCATGCGCTGAAACATCGATTCCCAGCTCCTCGAGGCGTGAGTGCGTTTGGAGATCAGGCCCCCAAGGATGTGCACAAGCTGAACAGGGCAGCTAGAGGGGCCCGAAGACAGAGTCAGGTCCCAGGGATGGGAGAGCACGAGGACAGCTACAGAACAGAGCGACAGAGCGGCCATCTGCAAGGCCAGGAGAACGACTTCGGAAGAAGCTCACCTGGCAGGCATCCTTGAACTTGGATCTTAGCCTCCAGAACTGTGGGAAAATGAGTGACTCTTTTTTAAGTCCCCCAGTGTGTGATGCCAGGAAGACCCAGCAGTTTAACAGCCTCGGTTATCAATACTGGAGCCTTTTAGGTTGGAATGGCCTTAGGTTTTACATGCAAGAAAATTACTAAAATTAGGAAGTGTGAAAAAATAATAACCAGGTAGTCTCTAGACTTTAAATGAACTGTGCAGAAAAAAACTTTAATAAAAACATTCATAGTCAGTACAATTGCTCAGTAGAGACACCCACTACAACCCTCCTTCGGGTTAAAGGCCATGAAATCTCTCTCCTCGTGTCTCTACTTACATGGCTATTTCTAAGTTCTTCGCTGTTTAAGTGACTCTAAATAAGGCGTCTTCCTCATTTCATCCATTGGTGAGGAAATCTGTTATTTTTGTACAAGAGCAAGTCGAGAAGCAAGACTCAAAAAAGTCTGTCTTATCTCATATGAGAAATGCAACATACAAATTAATTGGAAAGCAAAATACACAGACAACAGAGACAGAACTTTTGGAGAAGGAGGTCAAAGGAAGCAGGTGGGAAGGATGGAGTATGAAAACAAAAAGTGATCATAAAACTATATTATGTATATTTTTCACACAAGGAGTGTATCTATTACATATCATAAACATATGCTAAGAAGAGGAACCGTAAAAGAAAAATAATTTTGTATCTAGGAAAATGACACAGACGATGTTTTTAACTATATTTTTAATCTCATAAGGTAAAATGTGAGTTCACATTTCTGTTTTTTCTCTCTTCTGAGCTACATGTTCTGAGGCAAGCCACTTCATTGACCAACTCCTGACAGTGATTCCATAATCATTTATATTATTCCCACTAAAATATTATAAATAAGGCAACGTATAAAGTGTTAAGTGAACATTGAACAAATCTACCTCTTTCCAACCTTACACACACTGTGGTCCAAGATAACACACAGATCAGTGTTTCCAAATGCTCCAGACTTATTGGTGTTTTTAAAAATACTTTAAAATATAAACACCAACCTTAAGAAATAAAGATTGCCTTGCCCACGTTAAGAGATGATTTTTGTCCTCCTTACAGATTTCTGAGGGTACAAACTAAATCGGTGACATGGAGATAATCTGTTTCAACATATCTGATGAGTTGCATTTAAGCCTTCTGGAAAGATACCCAAAGGAGGTATCACTGGATGGAATGGAATATTTGCGTTCAGCCTTTTGAGGACTCTCCATGTTGCTTTTCGTAGTGGTTGGATCAGCACCAGTGTAAAAGGGTTTCATTTTACCTGCCACCTTGCCAGCATTGATTGCTGTTCAGCGTCTTGATATGTGCCATTCTCGCTGGGTCAGATGCCATTTTAGTGATGCTTGGTCTGCATTTCTCTACTGGCTAAGAATGTTGCACATCTCTTCATGTGTTTGCTGTCCATTTGAGTTTCCTTATCTGAGAAACTTCTATTCGTTTCTGTTCCCCATTTTTTTAAGCTGGTCTTTCCAAAAGAGTTAAAAGCAATGTATAATAAAGATACATGCACATCCATGCTTATAGAAGCACAATTAACAATAGCTAAAGGGTGGAAGATGTTGAAATATTCACCAACCGACCGATGGATACAAAAATTATGGTATATGTGCACAATGGAGTGATTCAACTTGAGAACATCAGGTTTATCAGAATAAGTCAAACTCAGAAGGTAAAATATTGCATAGTCTCTTTATATGAAAAACCTAGAATACAGATATTTTATAGAAACAAATGGGTGTGATAGTTGGAGTCAGAGAGGATAAGGGAAGGAATGGGAGGGCCAATAAAGGGGCAGGGGTGGAAGGGATTGTAATGTTGTGATGTTATACATGTGCACAAAATATTCAACCTCCATGTAACAACTGTATATATACTAATAAATATTGGGGGGACATCTGATCAAGCATTTTCATTTAAGAAGCCTTCACTCTGGCTAACATTTTTCTCAGAGCATCTTTGACATCTTTATCTCTCAAGCTGTAGATCAAGGGGTTCAACACGGGAATGACCACAGTATAAAACAGACACCACTTTATCCCGTTCCAAGGCATAGCTTGTTCTTGGGTGGGAGTAAACAAAGAGAATAGAGCCATAGTACAAGGTGACCACAGTCAGGTGTGAGCCACATTTAGAGAAGGCCTTGAGGCGGCCCTGGGGGGAGCAGATCCTCAGGATGGCGGCCATGATGAAGAGGTAGGAGGCCAGGATGAGAAGGGTGGGAACGATGACGTTGGAGGCAAGTATGAAGTACAGCACAGCCTGGTAGCTGGCCCTCACGTCACAGGCCAACTTGACAAGAGGAGGAAGGTCACAGAAGACGTCATCCAGGATGTTGTTGCCACAGAAGCTCAGGGTAAAGGTCTCACTGGTAATAATGGTGGCGTTTACAAAGCCACCAAGATAGGAGGCTGGCACATAGCCTTGGGGATGTAGCCCGGAAACAAAGCAGAGGGTTGGAGATGGCCACATAGCGGTCATAGGCCATGGCGGCCAGCAGGTAGCACTCACTGTAGGCCAGTCTGGCTGAAAAGAAAAACTGAACCAGGCAGCCAGCAAAAGAGATGCTTTTGCCTTCAGAGATGCAAGTCATCAGGATCTTGGGAGCACAGACAGAAGAATACCGGAGATCCAGGAATGACAGGTTTCCAATGAAGAAATACATGGGTGAGTGGAGGCGAGAATCAGCACAAGTCAGAGAAATCAAGGTGACATTTCCTAACAGGCTGGTGACATAAATGGTGAGGAAGATGAAGAGCCCCAACCGCAACCCCACACCTGTGGTGAACCCCAAAAGGGTGACCTCCTTCACCCTAGTCAGGTTCTTCTCATCCATGAGTTTGGATTCCCAAGATCTTTTCTGTGAAAAGATTAGTGGATACATCATGACTTATGCTGTATATTTTCCAAGATGTGTCATTCTAAATCATAGAAAAACCCAGCAGGCCCATATATGGTCTTTGCTGTAAGAAGTGTTTATGCTGAATTGAATATTGGTCCTTTTTGATAGACAGAAAATAAGACCTATTCTGTGTGGAGAAATCAGTGATTATGTAGCTAACATTACGACTGCCCCAATTCACACTCCAGCTAGTTTGTCTTCCTTTTCAGAAGAGGAAGGCTTGTGTATATTTTTTAAAGCTTTACTTTTAACATCAGAGAAGACTTGTACTTAGAAGTCTAGACACAGATCACGTTCTCTTTTCCTGTCCTTTGGTTCCGAAATAGTGACACCTTGACTTAAATGCAAAGTGTTCAGAATTAAAGTCCAGCAAAGCACTACTGAATCTGAGTCTAACCTATTTGAATGCAAACGGCTTGTGCGCTTAAACTAACTGATGATAAAATCTGGTGAGAATGCTGCCTTACATCTGCAGATCCTTCCAAGGCAACATACTTTTCAAGGATTATGCTAACAATCTCTCTTCTGTGGTTGTGGACTGTTTTCCATGCCTGGCTGGAATTCCGGAGCCATACCCAAGTACTGACAGATGCCATGGTGGCGGTTCTCCATGACTCGTGTCCTGGCACATCAGGCAGTCACCAAACTGGTGGCACCAGCTGTCAGCAGGCAATCAAGTAGTGAAGCATATGACATGCTAAGAAGAGATTAAAGCCTGGAGACTCACATACAGGCTACACGTCACATGGCAAGCCCTGCTAAATCCAGCTAGAAGTTTTATCATCCACAAGTGCTGAAACTACAATGTGTTCATTTGCTGATAAGTTTTCATTTAGTTCAGATCAGATTAATGAAAGATATTTTTCTAGTTAGAAGAAAAAGAGGGAAAAATAAAGATTCTTTGGTTCTCTAGAGATTCCAAAAGATTATAGATAATTTTTTAAACTTCATGTTTTTTAATAAAAAGTTTTGGGTTGATTTCAATATTTACAGAGCTAAAATTTAAAGATTAAGAAAAGCTTTCTGTTTTTTAATACAAAGGCTTTTTGTTGGTTTTGTTCTTTGATTCTGAAATTTAACGATAAAAAGTATTTTCTGTTTTTAATAAAAGTTTTTAGTAGTTTTTGTTCTTTGATTCTAAAATGTACAAGATTATGAGTTAATAAGATTATGGATAATTTTTTCAAATTTTTGTTGTCTTTAGTTTTTTAATAAAAAGCCTTTTATTGTATTTGTTTTTGCTGCTTATAAATCGTGTTTTGCCATTGTTAATAAAATAGTTTTGTTGTTTTTTCCTTGATTGCCACTTACTAAAGAAAATGCTACATCACCATCTAGTGTTCAGCAAAGAAATAACTGGAGTACTAGCTCAAAGTACAGATAAGGCATTTTTTTTGTCATGGTCCCTCTTTCAATTTAGATTCAAAAGTCTGGATATGTCAGAAAGTACAATTCATAATTTGAATTCTTTGGTAAAACTTAAAAAGTAGGAGACCCCCTTTCTACTAAGTTTGAAGACGTAGTCACTCCGAGATGAACCCTGAAACTGGCCCAGACTACCTTTGCAATTTATATCCAGAAAGAATGTATAGTTTGAAAGGAATAATTCATAACTGGGATTGTTTAGTAAGCAAAGAAAAGAAAAGCAGTGAAAGACCTTTCTAGCAAGTGTTAAGGCCTAGACAATCTTATCCTGGGTAATCACTCTTTTGATTCAAATTCAGAAAGTCTGGATATGTCAGGAGGAGGAATTTATAACTTCAATTGTTTAGCCAATAAAGAGCAGAAAAGCTAAAATTTGTAAAGTTGTGTGTAACTTGAGTTGCTTTAAAAATAACCAGAGGAGGCAGGCGCCGCCCCCCCCCCCTCCCCGAGTAGCCTGAATTGCTTAAATTAAAACATAAACTATTTAACCTACCCCGCCTCTCTTCACATGATGGCGCCCACCACAAGTACTGCAAATGCTCTTTTGGAACGTGTCCTTAACACCTGGAACAAGTTTGACTCCAAATTTTTAAAAAAGGAATTGCTTACTTCTTACTCTAATCAGGCGTGGCCTACGTAACCTCTTAAAAGGGTGCAAAGATGGCCGGTCGGAGGCAGTACTGACCGTTATATTATTTTAGAACTAGAATTATTTTGCAAAGAGAATGGAAAGTGGCCTGAGATGTTATACATTCAAACTTGCCATGCGCATAGGGGAAATTCTGAATGATGCCTAACTTGTCAATTAGAGCGGATCACTTCGGCAGCCCCTAATCCAACCCCCGAAGGCAGAAAGGGTGTGAGGGGACAGGACAAAGAAGAGAGGAGAGGAGCCCTCGAAAAGCCCTCAATGCTGTGCGAGGAGCGTCAGGGAAACCCCTTACTAGATGTTTCCTCCACCCCTTGGGTGTACCTGGGGAACTTTTGCCCATTCAGTCATTTACGCCTTCCTTCTTCATTCATTCCTTTTTGGTAATTCCTGAAAGCCCCGCTCCTTTGTTAGGAAGAGATCTTCTAACTAAAGCAGGGGCAACGGTCTCGGTGTCCCCAGGAAAGTTACAGGAGCCTTTAACTTTAATAATCATCTATAACAACCCCAAGGTTTAGCCCTAACAAGAAGAGGTGGGAAGATCTTGAATAGTCATACTATGTGCTCAAATAGTCTTAAGGGACCCAATTCCTTCCCCAACCAGAGACGATACTCTCTAAGGCTGGAAACATACTGAGGGCTCACTCCAATTACTGAGAGGCTTGGGGCCTCTTGGTTCCCTGTAGCTACTGCAATACCCCTTTCCTAGGGGTAAAAGCGCCCATCAGCACACGGGAATCTCAGGATTGTAATTGAAGCCACAGTACCCATTCATCCTGTGGTCCCAAATCCCAATACTTTATTCACACAAGTTCCAAAACAATTCTAAATAGTTCTCTGTGCAATACTAAAAGGATGACTTCTTTCTGCATTCTATTGTATCTTGAGTCTCAATACTCGTTGGCTCTTGAGGACCCCCTGTCTTGGTTCACCCAACTCAAGGGGAAAATTCTGCCACAAGAATTCCGAGCTAGTCCTCATTTCTTTGGACAAGTACTGTCCAGAGATTTATTGAACCTTTCCCATCCCAAGATGAAAGTCCTGAAACATGTAGATGACTTATCACTTTGTGTATCAAGCTCAAAAGAGGGAACAGTCACCCTCTTAAACTTTCTACCAGAAAGGGGACATCAAGTGTCAAAGGAAGAGGTACAACTAAACCAGCTGCAAGTCAAATATCTGGGCCTAATCTTACCTGAAAAGTAAAAAAGGCCTTAGATCCCTTGTCTCTGCCTCTCCCACTGCCCCTACACGGCTCAGGGCTTCTTGGAAATAATCGGCTTCCGCCAGGTGTGGATCCCAGGATACAGAGAAATAGCAGAGCTCCTTTACCAACTGCTAAAGGAGACTCAAGAACAGAAGGCCCACCTGTGCAGTGGGACCCTGATGGGGAAAGACGCTTTGATTCCCTAAAGAAAGCTTTCCTTGTGAGTCCTGCTCTCAGTCCCCCACAGGTCAACCATTTAACCTGTACGTGGCAGTAAAGAGGGAGCTGCTTTGAGAGTTGTGACTCAAGGACCATCTCAAGGACCTCAACTCTTTCACCTGGGGGACTGAGCGTTGGTGCTAGCCCTGTCCACAGCACCCTCCCTGGAGCCCTTTGGGAGGTACCCTACACTGTAATCTTGGCCACTGCAGCCAAACTTACTGAACCCAAACCCTGGGTCCACAACTCACACCTGAAACTTTGGGAGGACCCTCCTGCCACCGAGGGCTCAATTCCTGAACTTCCATAGGCAGTGGCGCCATTAGAAGGACTCAAACCCTTATCCAAAAAACAGCCATCAACTGTCACTCTGGGTAAGTGGTCCAACGGCTCCGACTGACTGATTAGATTTTTTAAGGATGGGCTCCTTTTTCAGATTCTAATTTCCTCTTGTCTGGCCACAAACACCTCAGGACGGACCAACACTGAAGCTAGACTAAGGAGACAAGCTGTTCTCAGCCACCCAAGGGAAAACATATGTGATCATCAAGGCAGAATGCCATGATGTTGATAATATCTCTTAGGTCCTCCCAGAATTGCACCAGCGAGTTAATGCTGTGTCACACTCTAACCTGTCTTTTGAAACACTATTTGGGAATTGGCTTTTATCCTCTACTTGATATAAAAATCTTTCAGTCATAAGGATAAGTATCTTTGTGATATTACTGTGTGGGCTTTGCCTAACACGCTGTCTCCCCCTAGACTATCAGCCATCGAGCTACAAATGACAGCTTCACTGAGATCCAACACAGCCGGCCTCCTGACTTCTGCTTTGGCCCCTTAGGTCATCCCTCTTGGGAATGACCTCCTGGCTGCCAACACAACAGTGCCTCCGTCTAGACTGCGGAAGGCAGAGTGGTCACCAGCCCAATCCTGTGATGGCAGTCAGAGTCGTGCTAAGGGGAGTGTGACAGGAGATCGTGAGCTGAAGGCAGAGAAGGACGGGAACCCCAGAATTCAGAAGAGGTTCATAGACTGGCTGCCCTCTGGGATGTCCCACAGGGAGCAACATGGGACCCAGTTACCAAGAAAATAAGGTGAGCTGGAGAATCGAAGTGTCAGACACCAGAGCCTTGAACAGGCTTTATGAGACAACCCCCTCTACCTGGCTCATAACATATAATATAGTGCCAGACAAAGATGGAGCCGGGTGGGTTTTTCTCCATTTCAGAGCCTGCTGTCAGTTCACTGGGAGCTTGCTCTCTCTCTCTCTCTCTCTCTCTCCCCTTTCCCTGAAATTCCCAAATAAAGTGACCCTTCCATAACCTGCCTTGCCTGTCCATGACTCTTTCTTTGAGCTCATAGAGACATGAACCCAATACTAAATCCCAGCAGGAAGGGCTAATAGTCATTGAGTCATCTGAGTTATATAACCATTTCTGCTACCTATGTTCAACATAGAAGTCCTAAGCAGGGAACTTAGGCATATAAATGAAGCAAAAGGTATCCAAACTGGAAAGGAAAAATGCAAATTGCTCCATTTCCAGACAATCTAATCTTACATATAGGAAGCCCTAATTCCTCCACCAAAGCAGTTAGAGCTAATCAACAAATTCAGTAACATTTCGGGATACGACATCAATATCAAAAAAGAAAATCAACACCATGTCTGTACTTGGAGTCGCATACCAGCTGAACAAGGCGTCAACAAAATAATCCCATTTTCAATAGCTTGGGAAATAGCATAATACTTAGAAATAAATTTAATCAAAGAGGTAAAAGAACTTTACAATAAAAGCTACGAAACAAAAGACACAGATAAATGGAAAGCTATTCCAAGGTAACATAGTGAAATAATTGACATTGTTAAAATGACTGTACTGCTCAAAGTAATAATTGTATTCCATACGATTTCTATTAAAACATTAAAATTATGATTCACAAAAAGAGAAGAAAACCCTGAAATGTGTACAAATTACCAAAAGACATCAGATGGCCTAAACCACCTGGGCCAGAAAGAAGGAAGAGTCACCCAGCCACATTTCCAAGTACACCAAAGCTACAAGTAAGCAAAATAGTGTGCTACTGGAATAAAAACATAGACGTATAAACCAACGGAAAAGATTAGAGAAACTAAAAAAAATACAAACTCTCAGTTTTCAACAAAGCTGCCGAGAACCCCCACATCACAGAGAAGAATTTTAGTCATCTTTCACTACACATAAAGTTCAATTTAAAATCGATTAGGGACTCAACAGTAGTTCTCAGTGTTTTGAAACTACTAGAAGAGAGTAAGGGAATATGATTGGTGAAGGTGGCTCGGGAATATTTTGGGTTATGACCTCTAAATTACAAGGAACAGAAACAACAATGGGCCCAGGCGCAGGCCACGCTTAGAGGTTTCTACACAGAAAATGAAGCCATCAACAGAGTGGCATGGCACCCTCCGGATGCAAGAGAACGCTTGCTCAATATACATCTGACAAGAGATTAGCACTCTCGCGTTCTTAACTTCGGCCTTGGCATTGCATCTAATTATGGAAAATCAACATGTCATACTTCAGACACTCCCTGCCAGTTAGAGAAAGCGCCGGCTCTATGTGTGCACACATGTAGAATTTTAAAATACGACCAATTAAATATGATTATGTAGATAAATGCATAAATATATTTGCATAGCTAATATCATTCAGCTTATGTTGAATACCTCTCGTGGGAAAAAAGGACTCCTCACATTTAAAAAATAGAGTTAGCTCGCAAAGAGGAGAAAGCAGAGAGAAACAGGATGGTCAAAGCCGGTGGTCAAAGCTCCTGATCTTTCCCTTCATCAGAAAGCACAAGCGGACAATGAGTCTTATCTCCTAAAAATTTCTTTATTACTCTATCTCAGATTTCAAAGCTTTTGCAAAAACGTAACTGGTTTATCTTCCTTCTTTTAAAACGTCAGTTCCTCTGGAAAGACTCGTGAGTTAACCAAACAATGCTCATGGATTTTTTCTCAAAGCTACTTGAGCTCTGTCTTAGTTTTTATTTTCCTCCTTCTTTCATTGTTTCCTTCCTTTCTTAATAAGAAGTATCACAATACCCTCAAAGAAATGACTTCCCTAAATACCAGGATCAGCACCTGGACAAGTGGATGTCTCTACCTAACTCATGAACCTGAACGTATTATTTCCTATCTCTTTTTTGTTAGTTTCCTCACTTAACAAAGAAGGAGGTGGGCCTAGCTCCTCTCTGGGGTGACTTTCTATTATAACATCCCTGGAACCCCACAATGAGTCCAGAACCAGAGCAAACAGTCCTGAACTCTTCTGAGAAACCATTATGCAAAGAGGCAGCACTGACTCTTCACAACAGTGAGACTCTGGGGCCCCGTAGTAGTAACTGACAGTCTTTCTCACAAGATACCTTGGGCATCGTTAAGACTGACTGGCTGTTCGGGGATGGCTTATTGCCAAATTTAAATGACGTGCCTCCCATTTAAACAAGTTTCAGGGGACCTAATTAGTCAGGGCAATGTTAAATGGGAAAAGTTTCGGGGTGATAATTGTTCAGCTTTGAGAGGTACGTCTCGGGGGACCTGCCAGTTCACCCAGCCACAGAGGCTTTGAGAGCAGGAGATGCTTTTGCAGACTCGTGACTGACAGGGGCCACTTTCCAGCAGCACCGGTCCATTAGCTGCTGCCCTGTCTTCTTGGACTTTCATCCCTTCACCTACAAAACAAAGCAGATCAAAAACGTGTTCCAATTCAGCAAGACGTCAGGAGGTCAAATTACGTTGTAAAAATTGAAAGCTGTAGGAAAGGCCACCATCCAAACCCTCAGTGTGTGTAGAATGGCGGGTCTTTGGGGGATGCTTCTAGATAGGAGCCCCAGCTGCTGCTCTTGAGCAAATTGCTTTAAATTGGAGTTTTATTTTCCTTAAATATGAAGGAGGGCAGATCAGGGTGCCTCGGCAAGGAATTCTGCGATTTAACGCATGTGGCGTGCGTGGACACAGTGGCGGCACGGTAACGGCTCGTCCTTGTTCTGTTTTTCAGCCTCTACCGCTCTGCTCTAGGCTGCCCCACTGGCTCCCTTGGGTCCCTGTACCTCTCGTCACTGCCCAGCATGCTACACAAAGCCAGCTCTCTGAAAGGATAGCCCTACCAACGAAACTGCCTTTTCTTGGCCTCTTGCTCCAGGAAAAAAAAAAAATTCATTACGTCATAAACTGACTCCTCTATTCCACTTCCACGCCCCTGCCCTCACGTCCTAATCCTGCATCTGGTAGGTCAGGCCCTCCGTTGCCACAGCGCCTGCCGACTGCGGGTGTCGACACCGTGCTCCCCCAGCTGCCTCCCTTCCTTCCGCCCCGCCTTTCTTCCTTGCCCCTCCCTCCTTGACTCCCTGACCCTTCCTTCTCTTCTCCCTCCTCCCCCTCCCTTCTTTCTTGTTTCCTAATTTCCACCCTTCCTCTGAGCCTCTCACTTGGACATGATCTATGCCAAACCTTTCCACCTACTTTTATTAACAGTAATAATAAAGGCCAATGATGGCGTTTTAAATTTTAGCAACTATTCTTTATTCCTCACAAAGGGTCATCCTCTGTCCTTTAGATGTCTCCCGAGGCCCTCAGGGGAGCAAAGTGGCATCTAAAGATTTCAGAGAAACTCAGGAGCAATGCAAAACCGAATCATGGTCTCCCCAGGGGAGCCCAGAATCTTCTTGGCTTTATCTGGACAAGAATCAACTGCATCCATGGCTCTCACGCTCCCGGGTCCCCATAACTACTGCCTACTAGCCAAAGACTGAGTTGGACACCAATATGTGAAAACAAAGTTATGTAACGATGATAAATGTGGCTTCCGCACCCTCCCAGCTCTCGGCACGGCCACCAAGTAAACTGTTTGGTGTGAAAGAAGGCTCAGAAGAGCGCACCAGGCTTATGGGGGTCACTCTTAAACAGTGCCCAGGGAGAAACTGGCACAAGAGGCTGTTGCAGAGCGGAGAGAGAGACCACTGACTCCTGGAATGGTCCATGAGGTAGTAGGAACATCGCAGAGTACAGAGAGCCCTGGCCTTGGTGAAGGAAAGCTGGGACAGGTGGGAGAGCTTTGCCGAGAAAGCTGGGGATGAACAAGGCACCTCTGACTATTAGGTCCTCCCTCACTGCCTACTCCCAGCACAGAACTCAGAGGAATTTTGGCTCCCTGTTACCCACTTTTATACCAGTTCAAGGAAACCTCTTGACTAGGCTTTTAAAGTCCCTCAGCAATAGAAACATGGGAAGAAGAAAAGGCAACAGGACACCCACAGAAATGCCTGTGACCCCGGAAACTAATGTCATGGACCCTAAAATAGTGGAACTCATGGGCAAGGAAGTCAAAACGCAAATAAGCTAGTTTAAACAAGATATTCTTAAAGAAATGCCAGCCACGATCAGAGGACTCAAAGGAGAACTTACTAAATAAAGAGTGGACCTTGTGGATACAAAGCTTAATGACCCTGAGAAGCCACAAAGGTGGCTGAAGTAAGAAAATGCAAGCTATGAAGGAACATTTTGATAAAGAAGTGAAAAATTTTAAAAGACATCTACCTGAAATTGAGCATATAAAAAATATATGCGAAGGCAAGGGAAGTCAACTCAAACGCTGTGAAGACAGAATTTCAGACCTTGAAGCCAAGGCTGAGGAAACAAATGCTATGATCAAGCGTGACTCTAAAACCAAAAATGAGCAGAGTAGCTGGATACAACAGCTGGTGGATGAGTCAAAGAGAGCCAACCTCAGAATTATAGGTGTGGGAGACAGAGCAGAAGACAGCACCGAAGGCATAAGGAATTTATTTACTAAAATAATGTAAGAAAATTTCCCAAATCTAGGAAAAGAAATAAATTTTCAGGGGCTAGAAGTTTATTACAACACCAAATAACCTCAACCAGCAACAAAGACTAACAACACCATGTCATAATAGAACCTCAGAAATATAACATAAAGAGAGAGTATTAAAAGCAGCAAGAGAAAACCAGACACCATTTTACCAAGGCAAACCCATTTGAATTACCACAGTTTCTCAACGCAAATTTTAAAGGCCAGGAGAGCCTGGAACAAATTTTTTTTTTCAAGCTTTAAAAGACAGCAAATGTCAACACAAGTTGTTGTATTCAGCAAAATTATCTCTGAAAATTGAAGGGGACATAAAAATGTCTCATGATCAAAATTTCCTAAAGAAATTTGCAACCATTGGCCCAGCACTACAGAAAATACTTGAAGGAATCTTTGACAGAGAGTTGCGCAGCACCAAACAACATGGAGGAAAGGAAATATCTAAAGATAAAGTGTAACCAAAAAAACGGACATTAATCATTTGATTGGTAACCACTAAAAGAGTACCAGCTTTCTCATGAAATCTGTGAAACTTCCCCCATCATTATTTTTATTAGTATATTAATTTGCAAAACATAATAATTATATCCAACATGGAGAACTGTTAGAAAATCTTAATCTGTGAAACTTTTTTTAATGTGTATGATGTGTTTAGATATTTAGCTAGGGGTTAAGTGGCAAGAGGCAGTGGTTTTGATTTGGGAGATTATTAGTTTTAAAAAAAAAACACCAAGAGTTGGTAAATAAGTGGTTCTTTTACCACTCTCATTGAGTGATAAAGTCAAAAGATCACATAGCCTTAGTCCATTGACCAAGAGTTCAGTCGGCTATGAGTTCAACCTGTGACTCTTGAATTTTACATTTCACTTTGATTCTCTGTAACTAAATTTGTACTAATGATCTTCCTGCGTCTCTTCGGGAAAGAACTCTTTCAAAAATCTGAAATAACTAAGCCTGCCAATATATCTATTGCTTTATGTGCTGAATACGTTTGTGATATAGACTTAAGTTCATTCAATGTAGCAATTCATTTCTTCAGTCTTTGATGTAAGACTAGCCTAAGGGATCTGATTATGTAATGATAATCTAGATGTCTTTTGTGTAGCCACACAATTGATAAGAGCCAACTCTTGGAAGAAGCCAATATCCCTGAGTACAGATGGCTGGATAGAGAAGATGTGATGTGTATATACACAGTGGAGTGTTACTCTCTCCCATTAAGAATGACACATTTGCGTCATGTTTAGGAAAATGGATGCATCTTGAGACCAACATGCTCAGCAAAATGAATCAGACCCAGAAAGTTAAATATTATATGGTTCCTCTAATTTCTCATACAAACCATAAAAAATGGAAGAAACATGGAAGAAAGTAAGAAGATGAACTTTGTAGAAAGGGAAAAGGGGTTAGGAGTGAGAAGGTAAGAAAGAACAAGGGAGGTGATAGTGGGAGTTGGGGGGGAGAGGAAGGTCGTGGGAGGGTCAAAACGGTAAAGGGAGAGGACTGTAATTTTGATATGATATATGTGTGCACGCAATACTCAAGGTCAATGTAAAAATTGTGTATCATATATATGGGAATATATATATATATATATATATATATATATATATATATATATATATATGAAAAAATAGAAATAAGGCCAAAAAAAGACCAGAGATAATAAACAGAATATTTTCCACACAGGGCTTGTTAGAGCACCGCAGTAGTACACCACAAAAGACTGACTACAATTGGTCTATTTGATTCAGAGCTCATATATTAATAGATAGCTGTGTAGTCCCTAACGACACCTTATTATGTGGCAAGTGGAGTGGTCCAATGGAGGAGAATGAGGCCGCAAAGGGACAAGAATCTGACTTCCCACCTGTCTGCCATTTCTCCTCCCACGTCGTTCCTGCAAACCCCTCTGCTTTTTCCGACGTCACGTCTTCGTATGTCGTGAATGAAGATAACCCTCACCCTACAATATCACCTGGAAATAGAATTAGCTTTGCAAGATGTACAACGCCAGCTGTTCCATGAGATTTACAACCCGACCTGATCTTAAAGAGTCTCGAGAGCTCATGTGATTTTAGTGGTACAGAGTCACCATTGTCATTCACGCGTAAGTATTAACCCATGAAGAGGAATGAGATGACACTGTAACTATTCAAAAATTCTTGCAAGATTAAAATAAAATACAAACCAAAAAGAAAATAAAGAAAAATCTTCAGAACACACACACAAAAAAAAATAAATAAAAAATTGTCAAGTGTCCTAAACTATGTTCAATTGTTCAAAGCTGGAAATAGTGAAAAGGACGACCCTTGTTAGTTTTATTTGTTTCAACAGGAAAAACTAAGAAACGCATTTGCCATTAATGTTACAAAGCATTTTTATCTAATATTTTTTTAATTCATATGAGGATTATAAAGTTGTTTGCTGAATTAACACTGAACCGTGAATTTCCGGAACAGTGAAAATGCAGCCCAGTCCTCATGGTTAAATTGTGATCGTCAGGTGTCTTACTTAACAAAGTCTTGTCCCCTTTAGTACGTAGTTTTCTGATCCAAAAGGTGTGAGTATGAAGATAGGTCGGTGGTTTTAAATGTTTCTGTGCCCGCTGTGAAGTTCACAGTCTGACGAAAGAGCTGATCCTTCCCAGGAATGAATGTACGTAGGCTCCAACTCACATAAAAGGGTTATATATTTGTACAGCCCTCCAAGTTCATTGTTGGGTTTTGGGAGCTTTTTCCCAAGCTCACATCCTAAAAATGCTTCCATTACTCAGAGACATTAATGGCCGCCGTCACTGTGATCCACAAGCCGATGCCGCCACCTAGTGGCGCCGTTTGAGGACACCTCGGAAACCACCGCTTGTACTAGGAGCCCTGCGTACTGTCTCCGCCCAGGCTCAGCCTTCCCGGAAACCATGTTAACGGCGCACACACGAAAAACAAAAAGAAAAGGTGAAAAAAAAAAAAACAGATGTTTTATAAATAAAGTGAAGTGCTTCTGATTCTTATGAAATTTATATTAAACTAAAGACAACAATAGCAGTAACTGAAACATTAGCCATAATTTCTGAAAAGTTATCTGTAACTCTTCATACAATTTTGACAATCGTATAAAGCCTTGGGAAACATTGCCTTCATTTCACAGGTAGTGAACTTACATTGTTTGTTTAAATTGCCTGTAAATTTAGATATTTTTCACTGTAATATATCCTTTAATCTGGGCCTGTATTTCATTTTGTTTCCTATTATTAGTACATGCTTTTGGTATCCATTCATCTACCGCAGGGCAGATAGACCAGTCCCGTGATTCAGATATTGTGAACTGCGCTGCTGTAACGTGGCTACGGCTGTACATTGCAACATGATGACTTGACCTCTTCAGCAACAGCCTTGGCGCAGTCAAGTGGTGCTTCTGTTTCTAGCTTCCGGAGGACGCGCCACGTTGAGTCCCCCGCGGTCATACCAGTTCACACTCCCACCCACCCTGTGAGCCTCCTTCCCCGCAGCCTGGCCAGCACTCCCTGGGTTCTGAGTTCCTGCGGCAGCCCTCGCTCCTGGAGAAGGTGGGATTTCAGCACTGTTTGGACTTGGGTCTCTCTTGTGGCCAAAGATGCAGGCTTTCATTGGTCATTTGTGTGTCTTTGTTCCAGAATGTCTATTCCTTTCAACTGCTTTTTTTATCAGGTCTTTTGTTTTTAAAAGCCTTTCTTTTAAGTTCTTTCTATGTTCCAAATATTGGTGCTCAGGGTAAGAAAGTAGCTGGAATGTTTTTTCTTTCTCTGCAGGTTGTCATTTTACTCTGTTGGTTTCTTACTTTCTGGGTGGGAGCATTTCGTTTGTTGGCGTCTTGTCTGTCCATAAGCAAAGATGCCAGGGGTCCACATGAGCCCCTGAGCCTGCCCCTGGCTGCCTGTGCAGGGGGAGCTCTTCAAAATTTAGGCTGCTGTCCCTTGCCACGGGCAGGACTTTGCCTCTGCTGTGGGGTCCAACACTTCCGATCGCATCAGAGCCAGGAAAGTACGGTAGGACCGGCCAAATGCTCAGTCTTCTGTTGACCTCCAGGCGGACTTCCTCCATCTGTGCCCCTCCCTCTGTGGCGACCCCTGAGCAGCTGTTCTGCCTACACCCTTGTGCAATCGTTTCTCGCAACACTTTCCGACCTACCGTTCCTCGCAGGCTTTTCCCCACGCCAAATTCCCTCCAAGTCTCACCCAGCCCACAAGTGCAGTGGAATTTAGGGCTCAGTTGAGGACAGCCCTTCCGCTTGGAATTCGAAGGTATTTGGGAGGTTCTGGGAGGAGGCTTACGGGGCAGCAGGACTCAGCAGCCCCTGGCAAGGGACCCACGGGAACAGAGAGATAGAGCGCTCAGAGGTCTAGTGGCAGGACAGGGCCTCCTCTGGCACCGCCCCATGTCCCCCACCCCACCATGAAGGGGGTCAGTGGCCGCAGACCCCCGTGACTCACTCCCTGTCCCACGTACCTGTCAATGGCTGGTTCTAGCCCCTTACCACGACCATGCCCTGGTCCCTTCCTTCCTCTCGTCTCTCCTCTAGGTCCTAGCTCACTCACTGCCCTTCGAATCCTTCTCAGGCTTGCGGTCTCCTTCATGTCCTGATTTACAGATAAGCTCACCTCTCAAGGCTCCGCCTCCCAGCACGAAGAGAGTTAGAACCAGCCTGCACTGGGCGGAGGCACTGGGCTTCCTTCCTGCAGGGTGGGGGTGCAACAATTTTCCCAGGGTGCTGCATTCGCCAGACCGGGTCCTGCTTCTTTTCCTAAGCATCCCTGGGGGTGCAGTTCTCCTGGTGGGCTTCTCCTTCGACCTGCCTTCCTGTGTGGGGGTTGCCCCACTCCACATGTCTGATCTTGAGGGTCTTGGGAGCGTCCTCTGAGCCGCTGAAGTCGTTCCGCTGCCTCTAGCCAGCCGTGTGGCCTCCTCTCCTCTGCTGCAGGCAGCCATGGGAAGACTGAGCACTCTCGTGGAGGACGCGGGATGGTTTCTGCCTCTGTGACCGGAGACACGGCTTGCAGGGGGGTGGTAGGGAATGCAGAATACCTACACGTGGTTTCTGTTGTGAAATTTGCAATATATGCACTCAGCTGAAAATATAACCGTGTCCTTTGTATCTATATTTTCTCTCTCACACACACACTCTCTCTCTCTCTTTCTCAAACACACACACACCTTAAATCTAAAAGTTTAAATATACTAAAAATAAATTCTTTTTAGCAGACTGTTTCTCACTGGTAGAGGATAAAAAGGAATAAAGTGTACTTATCTCTTCAACACATCTTTTTAATTTTTTACAAGAATTTCATCCCAAATGTGTCTGTATCCCTAACCAGATTTTCCCACATGAAAAGGAAGTCATATTGATCACAGTATTTTTTTACCTCGTTAAATGTATAAGATAGCAACCAAGAAAGTAAGTAGAGAGCATGCTGTCTTTTCTCTCTCTCTCTTCCAAAGCACGGAAGCCTGAAAGGCAATTCAGTCATCTACCTGGGTGTCCTAACTCTACCTACAGAAGAAAAGTGGTGTCACGCAGGCTTGTCTCCCTACATAGCATAGAAAATCTGAAGTCATCATAACTTGAGTAATTGAAGAGACTTATTTTCTCTCTCTCCCAAGTCGGGGTAGCCCACGTAAGACTAATATGACTGGCTTTCTGTGTAAGAAACCTCAGTGTTTCCTCACGGTACCAGGCAACGGTTCTGGATTCAGCCCACTCGTCTGCATCCCAGGTCGCGCAAAGGAGATCGGTGACAGGAACCTCGCCAACCTGGAAACCTGAGCAGACCTTCCAGGAGAGCCTAATAAATCTCCCTCTTCGGTGTCATCGTTGTTCATAACTGACACCGCCTCCCAGAGGTGACACAGGGAGATACAGTCTCTACCTCGGTGGCAGTGGACTCGGCTAAAAACCAAGACTTCCAGGAAGGAAGAACCTGGAGGATGGAATTCTTATGCAGGAAGCCTTTGCTTCGGAGGGGGCTGTAACTTAGATAGCCTTTCCTTCTGGAGCACCCTCTCCCCCCAAGCGATCTGACCGCCATGATGGTCTTAGGATATGGGTTAAAAGCTAAATTTTGCTAGCTAGAGACCAGAGCTAGAATTCATCTCTTCGCATTTTAGCTGTATAATTCTTCTCCCATCCCAATATATACTCTCTTCTACTCAGCCTGTGTGTGTGTGTGTGTGTGTGTGTGTGTGTGTGTGTGTGTGTGTGTGGTTTCCTGGAAAGGAGCCAGGGTCTCCGTATTGAGATATCTCTCCAGTCCTTCTTTTTATATTTTTAAACTTTGAGGCAGGTTCTCTTTAAGTCCTTGCGCTGCCCAGGTTGTATTGGAAAAGAAGATCCTCCTGCCTCAGCCTCCCAGAGAGCTCGGATGACAGGCTGACCCCACCACACCTGACTTCTGCCCTTCTCTTTTGCCGTTGTCCTGGTCTGGCACATCCAGCCCATGCGACTTTGGCACCAGGGAGAAAGCAGCCTTTCCGCCTTCGTCGATGCCGAATCCTCAGAGCACAGAACAATGACTGCAAACCAGGTGCCACCATGTCTATAATGATCATGTTGTCGATTACAAGTCCTGTTGAGACTATTTAATAGAAAATAATTTATTTGAAAATCTTTAGATTTATGATTTAGCTTACATCAGACCGAAATAATATGTAATATGAAGTTTCTTACACAAATATATACACAAGATAAGTCCTGTAAGAATATTACCAGTAGATATGATCTATTGAGTCCTGTAAGAGCATTACCAATCAATAGTATTGATTGACCATTCAGACAAATAATATTACAAGAACATATCTTTTTTTCCAAGATCCCTTTGTCTCACAAAATATGTTATCTGAAATTGTATTTCTGAAATATATATATATAATAAAAACATACATATTGAGAAAAATCAGAGAAAGGAATACTTCAAAATAAGCACTGTATTGTATATGAATAATGGAATGACATATAATTTTTAATTTCTTTCTGTTCTATTTTCCAAGTATTCTACAATGATTTTCCCCTCCAACAATAAAGAAACTTTTATTGCTTTTTCTAGGGAAAAAAACACAACAAATTTAGGCATATATATTAAATATTATTATGTGAAATACTTTTTCTCAATTCACACATTACATTATATAATAATCTAAGCAAATTTAAATATTTTCTCAATTAAAAAAGTTGCCTCAACATCTAAAAAAAATTTTTCTAATGTGCAATCTTAGCAGGTGATTTCAAGAGACCCTAAGGGGACACAAAGCCCTGGGGACACTCAGTAGAGCCTCTCCACAGACAGAGGCTATGTTTTTTTTCTCGGCACCGTGAGATCTGCTTTGGAAATTTCAAAATATCCCTGGGAAAGAGGGGAAGAAGGCAGGGCTGGAGTGGGTGGACTGTGGCTGGCCCTTGCGCTGAGGCAGACAGGGCCCTTTCCACTGGAAAGCCCGATGGTCCGTAGTGTTGGTTGGGCATATCAACCCAGTGTGTTCCAGGGAAAGCTTTAAGCACCAGAAGAAGGCCTGCTGGGACCTACTATCCTCTGAATGATGGGCTGTGCATCCGAGCTCCCTGGCAGCACAGACAGGCCTCAGCCAGCTCTTTCCCAGCCAGGAACTCTCCTTGAAGTTGTTTGCCAAGTTTTCTCTTGTGGAGAGACATAAAGTCAGGTGCCCCCTGGAAGCTGAATTGGACTTCCTGAGCTCAAGCTTGGAAAGGTCATTTTTCTTTATTGAGGAAAGGAGGAAACAAGGCTGGTAGCCCGGTGACAGAAACATAAACCCAGACAGGTAAGTATTCATTTCCCTGTTCACTCCGAAGCCTGCTGAGAGGCTCAGGGTCACAGCCGTATCTCAAGTCTATCTACTTTGCTCAAAGTCTTTTTCTTTTCTGTCTCTCATCCCGGATATGAATTTAGATCCTGTTCTTTCTACATAATTCTACAAGATGGAATTAAAGATACCAAAAAAGAAAAGCGTGTTTGAATTTTTAAAATGTGACTGTTCCAGTAACAGTCACATTGCGCATTGCCACGAGCTCTGCTCCAAATCGTCCCTCCCGCTAGGAGCGCACTGGTCCCGTCCCTCCTGCCACTTCCTGAAGCAGTTCCGGAAGTCCTGTTCGGAGCCTCTCCAGTTGCACTGTCATGGCCGCCTCACTATACTGAATAGACTCAAGCTACTTACTTTTCATAACAATTTTGACTTTGGGAAAGAGCCAGACACCACACAGTTTCAAATCTGGTGAATAAGGTGGTTGAGGACACACTATTGTGTTTCTACAAACTCTCTAATGTCTTTTGCATGACTTTCAACAACAGCATTCACTGGGTTTTTTTATCATACCTGGTAGAGACACAAAAGAAGACCTGAACTGCTTTGGGAAAAAGATAAAAATGCCAGGATGAGTGTGTCTGAAGCAAGGGGAGGCTTTTGAGGGGGATTCGAGGCAATGAGTCATTTATGGCAATAAATGAAATTGATAAGACTCCCAATCAAACACATTCCAGTCAACAGTGCTGACTCTTGTTCACAAAGATCCAGGAAAATTTACTGCCCATAATTAACAGATATAAAATTGACTCCCAGGGAGGGCCAATCTCATTTACCATAAAGCACTAGGAGGATTCTGTGCAGGCAGGCAGGCACTAAGAGTAGAAAGAAGATGCAGAAGGTAAGAACAGGTTTAAAAATTGTTAAGAAAGAGTTATAAAGGATTTGGAAAGACAAAACGTCTGTCACACACATTATAAAAATGCCACAATTCAATTCATTACTCTGCACAATTAATAAGCAAGAATTAATTTTATAGACCCCCAAAGAATAGAAAGTGAAACTTCTGTAGAAAAGAAATAATGTCATCCTACAATTTCTGCCAGTGCTGTGACCCCTTGGCACGACGCCCAGGTCATCCCCACGTGTCTACAGGTGTTTCCTGTACTGTGTTCTCTGCTCCCCGCGGGAACTCAGCCATCCCTGAGAAATTTCCTCCTGGCGTCCGCCCTCCCCATGGCGGCCTTGACTTCCTTGTTCCTCAGGCTGTAGATGAGAGGGTTCAGCATGGGGATGACGGCCGTGTAGAAGACCGACACCACCTTATTGAGGTCCAGGGACGAGATGGCACTTGGTCGCACATAGATGAAGAAGAGAGTCCCGTACAGAATGGACACAGCTGTCAGGTGGGAGGAGCAGGTGGAGAAGGCCTTGTGCCTCCCGTCCGCAGAGCGGATCCTCAAGATGGCAGCCAGGATGTGGCAGTAGGAGATGATAATGGTCAGGCTGCTAACGATCAGTACCGCCCCGGCCACGATGAACACTAATAACTTATTGATCCAAACGTCAGCACATACCAGAGAGAGAATGGGAGACATGTCACAGAAGAAGTGGTTGATGACATTGGAGCCACAGAAGGGCAGTTGGAAGGCAGCTGTGGTGTGCGTCATGGTGTTGAGGAAGCCGACAGCGTAGGGTCCGAGCACCAGCTGTATGCAGAGTCCTTGTGACATGGTGACGGAGTACAGCAGCGGGTTGCAGATGGCCACGTAGCGGTCATAGGCCATGGATGCCAAGAGAAGGCACTCGATGGCCACAAAGAAGCCAAAGAACCACTGCTGCAGGACGCAGCCCAGGAAGGAGATGGCCTTCCTCTCAGCAAAGAAGTCAGTGAGCATCTTGGGACCCACAACGGAGGAGAAGCAGATGTCCACGAAGGACAGGTGGCTCAGGAAGAAGTACATGGGGGTGTGAAGGCGGGGGTCCACACGGATGAGAACGATCATGCCTGCATTTCCCATCATGGTCGTCAGGTAGAAGAGGAGGAAGAGCAGGAAGAGGAAACCCCGCAGCCGAGGGTGGCACTGCAGACCCAAGAAGACAAACTCTGTGACTCGCGTGTGGTTCTCACGGGCCATGGGGAGGGCGGGGTCTCCAAGCTGAGAAAAAATAAATGAGGGCAGAGAGTTCGCTACAGTAAAACCGTAGCTGAACACACAGATAACATCAAAAATAAAGCTTCTTAGGACCACTGATGTATTTGAAGGTAGGGAAAACGATAGCAGAGCACATAAGTCACAGTTCCGAAGAGTTATATGATTTCAGTGTTTTAAAGAGAATAATGGTGTTAATTCTGAAGTGGTTTGGCATTAGAAATCTTTTAAAATTATTCATACTTTTATGGACCAACAGGAAAGCATTATTATATTTTCAATATGTTTTGAAAGAAAATTTAACAATTCAGTTCTCAAAACAACTTTTCCAGATTAGAAGTTAAGAAAGAACTATTTAACTTAATGAAAGAATCTTGAGGAAAATACATATGTGCAGTGGTTTAAACAAGAGAAACATTCGCATCAGATTCAGAAAATACGTAGTCTCCCGTTATCTGTGGAGTCAGCTCTATAAAACAGATCGCAGAAGTTTAAAACTTCAAAAAAATATACTAAGGAGCTGAGGGAACGTTAGCTCCAATGTCACCTTGTTAGAAAACTAAGTATGCGAGCTGCCTGACTGAAGAGATCGCAGACGTGGCCGGAAATCAGTAAGCCACTTCACACCACGCAGGGCTGAAGACTGTGGCGAGCTGGCTGCATGGTACGGTAAATCTGAGGCCACAGTGACTGGGTCAGTGGATAAAACTACCGCGAACATTCCTGACTTGGCAGACTCTGCCCTGCTCCTTACACACGTGGGCACATCAGCTTGGGAATCTACTGGGGGGAACATTGGATGATCCCAAGTTACGGAGGAGGGAGTCACAGATCTGGGTGTGAAAAGCCTGGCTTCCGGGGCTCCCTCGCTGGTGTTTCCTAAGAGTGCTGAGACCCACAGTGCCCCGCCTGAACTCAGAGCTCTGGGCTTTCTACAGGCCTCCTATCCAAATGGAAAATGCTGCTCTCGGTGTGCCAGCCCTAGCCCCCATCTTCCCCAGGACACGGAATTGGTCAGTGTCAAAGAGCACATGCAACAGCTCAAGGACTGCTGATTACAGAGAACTGAGCGAGGTCTTAGAGAAATTCTGCAGAAGGTGGAAATGTGGTCAAACATAAGGATCTCCGATATCTGCAAATGATGACGCCATGGAAGGTCCCTCGTCACCTCCCACGCCGCACGTGTGCCTCCTGACCCAGGCCGCAGTTTGCACTGAGGGCATCGTACCTTGGTGAGGACCAGTTGCTCCTGTTCACAGCACAGACATGGGGCTGAAGCAGAAGAGAGGTTCTCTGTACCGGAAGACAGATTTCATTTGCAATTTGACCAGAACCTCTTTCTGTAGTTTACAGGAGTTCAAGATCTGCTTGATTATCTTACAGCAATACTTTAAGCAGTTAGCACTGAAGCGGAATATTATTCTGTGTCACACTGTCAATGTCAGTCAGGTTTATTTTGCTTCAAGCAGACCCAATTCACTTAGAATTTCTCAAAGTGTAAAGAGACAGAAATAAATGTTAAATAAGCACCAATCTTCTGTGCTGTGAGCGCCCTCCTCTGGAGATGGCAGACAGGATTGACAGGTGCTGTCCTTCCTAGCATGCAGTCCGTCCCCGCCCTAACCCTGCTTCTGCACAGAGCAGGGCAGACTTGCCCGGAGACACTTGGCTTTATTTATTTTTAATCTCTTGCCCTGGAAGGTTAAGACTCTGGAACAAATCACATGTCATCCTCACTTGCATTAATGTGCTAATAAACCATGACGTCATTTTTCATTGAGGGAGAATGTGAGTCCCCAGGGTAGGTGGTACCTGGGGAGTCTTGCTGTTAAGAGACTGATAAAGCAAAGAGCTCATGCTGTCTTTGAACTTTGCAAGACCCCCAGGGATCAATTTGTTTGTCTTCCATGCAGGAAAGGGAAATTTCCCTTCACGTTAACTCCTTCGAAGACAATCACACACTTACTGAGCAAACCTTTGTGCACCGATGGAACAACAGCTGAGTTTTCCTCTCGAGAGTGACCACAGGCCGGTCCACCTACCCCTGAGTGCTCATCCCAACCACGTGGCAGTGGGGGATCGACCACGAGGTCACCTTTGACCCCCTGTTCCGTCAGTGTCACAGCTGGGCAGCACAGAACTCTGAAACCAAAGACAATGAATGCCAATGCAGACATAGACCTAGTCGGGGCGGCCCGGGAATGCTAAGGAGAAGTTAGATCAAGTGCTCGTGACGTTACTGGCAACGCCAACATCCATTCTTAGAGATCTCACCGATTCATTTGTGACTGTCACCTCCCTCTGTGTAGACGTCTGGGCCCTTCACCGGACCATGCCGCCAACCCCACGGGCACTGACAGTCCTCGGTCCCCATCCGTCCTCATCTCCCTATCTTCTGCTTCAGTGGAGGAGACTCACTCGCTCACCCACACAATTTCCCCTTATTTTCTCACAACTTGGGTACAATTTTTTCTTCCAATTGCAGGATATCGCTTTTTCTTTGAGTGAGAAGTCTTATTTCCTGATTGTGTGTGTGTGTGTGTGTGTGTGTGTGTGTGTGTGTGTGTGTGTGCACGTGTGCGCACAGAAAGATAGTAGATCAGCCTGAGGGTATTTATCTATTGGACTTCCATGAAATCTTCCTTTTCCAAAATTATTATTCTTATTAGAATGTGTTTGGGGTATGTCATGACAACGCTCAGTTTGAAGAATCGGTTCCTGTACATGTAGCATCTTGATCATCGATTTTTATTTCCCTTCCTCACCCTCCCTCATCTTCCCTTCTGCACTAAGTCTCTCTTCCTGGGGTTTTTTTTTTCAACACTCTTTTATTTTGGTACTTTATCATTTTATAGTTTAATTTTCTCCTATGAGAGAAAATCATCCAATAGTTAACCGTTGATGCCTGACTTATTTCACGAAGCCCGATGGTCTCAGGATTTGTCCATTTTCTTGCAAATGATAAAATGCAAAAAAAAAAACGGATTAGAAAATGCAAAATTCTGAAAATTCAGAGACAGTAAGAGTTGCGCGCTCAGAAGGAAACTAAAAGGCAGAAGAGCCACAACCTAGTTTCGTGTGAGTCTTTTTTATTGTTTCCAAATGTGAAAAAAAAAAACAACAGCACAGCAGGCAAAGTCTGAAGATGTTTTTAGAACCTTTCAGCCCCTCTGAAAAGAGGTTGCTTTTAAGAGGAATTATCAGTTACTTTAAAGAAAGATAAAATGATGTTTGAAAAAATGCCTGTTTGATGCAAAGCAGATTCTGCAGCTATTTTAAACCATGCTGGTTAGGCACGGTCTAAAAATACAGAGTTTATCTTTAGATTCTAGAAAGATATATTCCTGGCTAGGGAACCAGTACCAGAGTGTGAATTGTCTGAGTCCAGACGCCGGGACAAGAGGGCTTCGATCTAGTTCAGCCCCGCCTGGTGGACTGCCTGCTGCGGCGCTGAGCAAAGAAACAGTTTCTAAGGTGACGTTGACAGAGTGTCAGCGTCGCTGACCTTTTCGCCTCCTCTGGGGGGTAATCGGACTTCCTTTGTACTGCAATTCTCTGAAGACAGCACTTGACAGAAACAGATAATAGCAACTTGGCTTGAGTTCCCAGGGGTTGATCACGCTGTGCTGGGATCTGGAGACCATGACACCCAGCAACAACAGACAGACCAGGAGCAGCCATGGCCTGGGGTGGGGGGGGGGGGGGGGGGGGG
>PVKB01005049.1:0-60689 GCA_004027205.1 Ctenodactylus gundi | reverse complement strand
AGGTACCAGAGCTGGAAACAGCATAATATTTTGTTGATTTCCAATTCTTCTCCATCCTTGTTCGAAAAGTCCTTCTCCTACTCCCCTCGTTCAATGTATTTGTGCTTAGAATGGTTTCATTAATCTGCTCTTGACTGTAACAATAAAGTGAAATGATGAAGGCTTGTGTCCTCAAAACCCAGGTGCCATCTTTAATTGTGAAGTCAGGATGCAGCTTCGGCCAACTCGGGCTGAGCCCCCGCATACGCTATGTTTACGTCTTCCTGCCACTAGGGGGCTCCACCCCGATGTTGGTGGGAACAGGCTCTTCCTACTGTTTTCATGATAAATGCAATTTCTCCCGAATGGGAATCATATCTACATCTATTCATTATCGGCAGCAAGTTTTCCCAGCTCTCTAAAGCAGAATTAGTCTTCTCTACTGGGATACGCTTGATAGTCCTATCATCAATAGAAATAACTATAAATTAGAAGATCTAAATTTATATCCAGGATAAAAAAAATGTACAAAAATACAAAAAGTTCCAGGCAATGAACTTGGAGCAGTCCTGTGACCTAGGTCATTTACCATGTTTCTTAATCAATGAATAAAGCAACAGTTTCCTAGCTGCAATTTGCATTTCTATCATTCTCACTATCGGTTCCGCTCCCTCCTTTGGTCAGATGACAAAAATAAAATCTCACATGTCACTCTCAGCAAGTCCAACCCTGGTTTCGGGAGGCTGCACGTCAACCCACTTCAAAGCGCTCTCATTCCCGGGGACCTCACTGTTGGGTTTCTGCTTCCCAGGAAGGCTCCAGGGCACCCCCTCATCTGCTGCGTCCTCTCTACACACATGAGAACTTCTACTGTCTGAGTTCATTGCCACAGGGTCCGGCACTCGTGTATCTTGTGTTACATTTCTGTAACTGTCCGCTAAGAAAGATATGCAACACTAAAACTAAACTGAGCCAAGAATGTTCTCCTGATGGTCTCTGGGACTGGAGACTTTGGATCAGTCTGAGCCCCAGAAAGGTCTCCGTGTCCTCTATGACCACACTGAGGTGAATGAAGTCTGAGGAGGGAGGGCCATGGAAGGACTCTGAGTCTTAGCATGATCACAAGCCTCGCACTCCAGATCCCAGAGCACCTCACTCCAGGATCCCTGGGGGGCAATAACCTAGGTCACAGGTTCGTGGAGTTTGTTGCTCCCATGGTGGCTGGGACACTCTAGGACAGGTTATGGGGGCTCATCCAACATATGGAACATCCCGCTCATAGGTGGGAACAGCCTTGCATGTAGTCAGAACAAGAGCCAGCCACAGTCTCCCTCCCAAGTCTCACGTCTGTGATTCCAGGGACAATATACGTTGAGATTTCCAAAGAAACCTTCCTTAGGGTACTGAGGAAACACCAATTCTTCTCAATGGAACGGCTCCACTGAGTGTCCCCGGGAGCCCTGCCTTCTCTCAGGGACTCCTAAAGTTACCTACTTTGGATGTGTATTTCTAGGGCTTTCTTTAATGCTAAGGCAATTTTTTTCAATTGAGAAAATATGTACAGTTACCTCCATTACTACATATTTTAATGTATAAATTGACTATGAATATTTCAACTACTAAGAATACACAATATGTGTCTAAATTGATCAGTTCTGTTACCAAGGAAAAGTGATTTTTAAAAAAAAAAAAACTCACTTCTTTTTGAAGGAAAAGAACAAAGATTGATGTAGAGAACTAGAAAGACTTAACACAAAGAAAATAAAAACATGTGGACAAAACAATATCGACATGATGTCTCTAAATGAGAAATCCAGAGTGTAAATAAATAATACAGTCAAATAAGTGAGATATTGGGAGTCAGGAAGAATGAGGGAGAGAGGGGACAGGAAAGGGGGGGTAAGGAATGTGAAGGAACTGAGGTACATACCAGCCCCAAATTCTCAAGCGCAATGTCACCACTGTGTATCAACATATACACACTAATAAAAATGGGGAAAAAACAGTGCCTAAAGTACTTATTTCTCGCATTTTTCTAAATATGTCTTTGGGTAGTACACGGAGAATTCAGAATAATTTCATATACTCCATTTTATAAGACAATAGGATCTGGTCTACATCGAAAAGAAATACGTTCTTATTTTTTTACCAAGAGACATGGGTACAGATGCTTGCTGGGAAAAAAAAATTACTAGACCTTAAAGACTGAAGACATCGGACGGCCAAACAAAACAATAACTCATCTGTTTTTCAGAGTTTGAAAATTGTTTTTAACTACACAGGTAATATTTTAGTTTCTTCTTCTATCAAAATATTTCCCATTCTTCTGTTAATATGTATTTCTGATGTATATACAGATCTACAGAGTTATTACATTTAATTTGTGGAATTGGTGCATGTACACACCACAACTTAACATTACAGTTTAAGCTAAAATTGTGATTGAAGAAAGAGCTCCCTGTGACATTCCCCCAAATACACTTTTCTAGACCTGTGTCGTCACATGTCTTGACTAATTATTTGGTGTCTGCATTTCCAGACTCAGGGTTTATTTATGTTATTTTGGTTTTTTTAAGTTTTTCACCCAAATTATTCTTTTTATTAATATGTATTTTATATACATAACAGTTACATTCAACTTGAAGAGATAGTGCGTGTATGTATTACACCTTGCACAAGATCATGGATAATCTGCCATTCAGCAATGACTATACTTAATCTGTTAAAACTTAAAATGGAAATACTCATGTTTTACTCACAGAACCATTGTAGATATCAAAATTAACATGTCACCTGGTATGTCGTGGGAGTTCATCTCAACGTAAGTACCAAGTAATGAGTTCAACTCATGGAACCAGATTTGCTGATAATCAAAGTAGGGTAATATAAAAATGATGCACATCTCCAGCTCTTGTGCAAAGAGAAGTAGATCAGAACTTCATTTATTTCCATCTCATCATTTATGACAAATAACGCTTTCTAAATTTGTATTCTATGGATGAACTATAAAGACAAAAACAGGCATTGAGTGTTTTTTTAGACAACCAAATACATGGTATTAAAAATAACAGTTCTTCAGTTGCAACCAACAGAAATAAGAAATTTGTGGGAACTACCCAGAGCCCTCAGAGCAGCCAGAAGAAAGGGGCAGAGAAGGCAGCAGTGGGGCAGGACAGCAGTGGATGTCACAGGGTGAAGATAATCCACCCAGACAGAGATCTCAGCTGAAGCGAATGAGATTCAACAGTTTAGCTCCTATGTTGGCCTGCTTGCAATTCAAAGCACAAGAGAAATAGTGTAAGGCACCTGTGTACTGTTCGAGGAAGGCGAAGCCCCAAGTCACAGCACCTCCACATTGCCGTCTGTAGGTGACACAGTCCTTCAAAAGGAACTCAAGGTCCTGTTGTAGATATCAGTGTTTGTAGATATCAGTGTAGCAGGTGGATTCTTACAAGGAAGAAACAAGGGGCTGGAGGAGTAGCATAGCAACTAGAGCGCTTGTCTAGCAAGAGCAAGGACTTGAGTTCAGTTTCCTAGTGCCCCTTAAGTTGGGTGTAGTGGCACACACCTGTAATGCTAGCACTCAGGAAGCTCAGACAGGAGGCTCTGTGCGTCCGAGGCCAGCTTGGACTACACAGTGAGTTCAGGATCAGCCTGGACTACAAAGCAAGAGACTGTCTCAAAGGTAAACAGTAAAGAAAAAGAACAGAAAAGACCCAAGCGCATATGGCAGAAGAAAATGCAAAGTGTGGTTATTTGTGAAAAAAAGGTGAAAGCTATATTCTGAGAACTGCTATAAAATGTTAAGTGAAACAAAGACATAAACAAAAAAGTTGACTGTTTCCCTCACTACCCTCATTGTGAATAGTTTATGCAGAATATCTGGCTCCTGCTGTAGCACTCAGCAACTGCGGAACAACTGCAGACAGTTTTAAATTCAATCAACACGATGCTGCCCCAAACACGGACTCACAGTGAGACCGCTGATGTGTGATGTGGGGAATGTTTCCTTTCTATTCTGGTTAGAGAAGTAGATTAGCAGAGGTTTAGCTCCATGTGAAATAGATCCTATCTGGTTATGATCTTACCTCCAGGTTATGTGAACTCTCCTCCCCGCTTCTTTACATTATAACCAGAAGAGATCTGACCGCTGACACAGCTCCGAGCATCGTGCCCCACCCACGGCACGTCAGTGCCACGGCCATGCCCAAGAAGTTGTTTAAAATAGTGGAGGCCTTAGCAGAACACGCCTGCCCCAGAAAGTAGGAGGCTGATCATGTTAAGATTCAGGAATCTGATGCTTGGGGAAAGCTTTCACAGTTCATCGCTGAGGGCCATTCTAGTGGACTTCCTCCTGAGGAAAGAGAGGAAGTGTCTTCACAGGCACCTTTGGGTCTGGAGGGAGCATATTCCACAAGTAGGCATCCTATTCTAGCCCTTATACTTGTGGTGCCAAAGGCTCCAGTGCTCGGTAGGATGCAGGGCAGAGAAGGGCCTTGTCATAGCATGAGCAGCCCCCCATGTGAGCACATGGAGCCGCGGGCTCTGGGCCTTTAATGTTGCAATAGTGGGACCAAAGCAGTACAGGGCTTGTAGCCACAGCGCCAGGTGGCTAGTCACTTCCTAGGATTCGGAGCAAGCCTCCCCCTAGACAGCCAGGACATGGGTGGCTTTGGGGAAGCAGCTCTTGGTCTGTTTCTGGACCCTGACACTGGGGGAAGGCTTTCCACAGAGCATCATGGGACCGTACACCCCAGCCTGCTCAGGACAGTGCAGCACCCCCTCAAATCTTCCAGTAAACAACCAGACAGCACAGCAGCAAGCTCTCCTAAGGGGGTCCAGGTCCAGTAAAAGCACAGAGCACAAAGACGATGGCACCCAAGTGAAGGTG
This sequence comes from Ctenodactylus gundi, assembly GCA_004027205.1. NCBI lineage: Eukaryota > Metazoa > Chordata > Mammalia > Rodentia > Ctenodactylidae > Ctenodactylus > Ctenodactylus gundi. The sequence goes on along the minus strand of PVKB01005049.1, from coordinate 55,819 downwards.
AATCAAGCTTTCCATTCCTGCCCCAAGGCCACCCCACGGAAGAAATCTGTGTCCCCAGGTCGGAGTGGGACCTCCAGAGTTCTGCGGTGACCATAGGCACAGGCACACAGAGGCACGGTGTATTCGGTGGTGGGCCTTTGCCTGTTCACACCCACAGTCAACAGTGCATGTGGAGCTGCAGCTTCAGACTTTCACCACCTGAACTAGTTCCCCCCAGAGGAATCCATCCACGACCACCCTCTCCGCTCTTTGTACCGGCTGCAGGCCGCTTTCCAGAAAGAGCATGATCTTCTCCTAATAGTAGACGTGTGTGGTATTTTCTCAGTTTTCTTTTCCACTGCACTTAATGTTGAAGTCCACTCCTTCCCGGCGCACTGGATTCGTGTTTGGGTGGTCTGCTTTCCTACGAGGGAGTCGAGGGTGGAAGGGTGCTGGTGATGAGGAGGCGGGAGGCCGGATAAAGGGAACCATGGTGCACTTACATGGAAGGAATGACGCTCATTAACCCACAGCACCGTGGGAAGACTGCAGTCACAGTGACACGTTACACATTCTATGGAGATCTAAAGGCAATGCCCCCAAGACTCCGAACAGCAAGCCGGGGGCCGTGGGTGAAATATATACATACCAAACCCCAGAATGAATGTAGTGACCATGTGTCGCAAATATGTACTAGTAAAAACTTAAGACAAGACATAAAGGAGAAGGAAACGTGAGTTACTGTGGCGTGCTTATTGTGTGCTGTGACGCATCTGTTTATTACCACACTGAACTCTACTTACATGTACAATGAATGCAGATTTATCAGAAATGAGAACAAATATGTAAACGTAGAATCTTTAGCATTACAAAAAAATTGGATCAAAAAATGGATTCATTCATGCTATCAGCAGACAGTGTGTGTACTAGCCAAGTAAGAAACTCAACATAATTAAAAACAGTGAATGTTTCATTTGAGACGATAACACAACTTCGGCGTTTCAACTTTATTACTTCACTAACATGATATGGGACACTCTTTCGATGTGTTTCTGATGTAATTCCCATTTTTACAAATTCCTGCTTATTCTTAGAACCATTCTTTTTCTATATGACTGTGAGTTTGTGACTGTTCTCTGTAAATGAGAACATTATATCGTTGTCAGTACATGCACACAAATACTTCCTCCTTGGCTTTTTAATATTATTTGTAATGCTTTGATTTTTCTCTTATAATTTCAAGTTTTCCTGTCTGGATACTCAACTTTTGCAAGTATACTCCTAATTTTCTTCTGCTATATCCTAGGGTTCATATTTTGAAACCATCTCAGTATTATCCCAAAATAGTCATCTGTCACAGAACAAGGCAAAGGCAGAGGATGTTTAAAAAACTTCTCTTTTTTTTCAAATAATCTGTACGCAGGCAAGATCAGGGCTCATATGTGGCCTTCGACTCCCATCCCATATTTTGCTACATATTTTTCCCCATGTGTGGTACGTCTCGCACAGGCATCCGTTCACCTTACCCACCTCTTAGAAACTGCTTCCTTTGCACCCTTCTCCAAAACGCGTCCTCCACCTCCGTGTTCCTCAGGCTGTAGATGATGGGATTCAGCATGGGGATCACCACAGTATAAAACAGAGAAATCCCTTTATTGGTACCCAGGGAGGAGCTGGAGCCGGGCCGGACATAGATAGAGAGTCCCGTACAGGATGGAGACGGCCGCCAGGTGGGAGGAGCAGGTGGAGACGGCTTTCCACCTCCTGCGGGCATTCTGGATCTTCACGATGGCCCCCAGGATGCAGGCGTAGGAGGCCATGATGATCAGACCACTGACCGCTCCGATCACGCCAGCCAAGACAAAAAGTACCGACTTGTTGACCCAGGTGTCAACACACGCCAAGGAGAGCAGCGGAGAAATGTCACAGAAGAAGTGATTGATAATATTTGGACCACAGAAAGGTAGAGAAAAGGTGAAAGTCGTGTGAGTCATGGTGCTGACAAGAGCTATGGCGTACGGTCCTAGAACCAGCCGCACACGGACCCGCTGGGACATCACCAGCGTGTAGAGCAACGGCTTGCAGACGGCTGAGTACCGATCACACGCCATGGCGGCCAGGAGAAAGCACTCCGTGGCCACAAAGAGACCGAAGACCCACATCTGGGCAGCACAGCCCACAAAGGAGATGCTTTTGGTCTCCGCAAAGATGTCACGCAGGGTCTTGGGGGCAACGGGAGAAGAGGGGCAAGCATCTCCAAAGGACAAGTGGCTGAGGAAAAGGTACATCGGCGTGTGGAGCCTGGGCTCGAACCGAAGGAGGAGGGTCATCCCCAGATTGCCGCCCATCGTGGCAAGATACACCAGGAAGAGGAAGAGGAAAAGGAGCGCCTCCTGACGGGGCTGAAGCGTGAGGGCCAAGAAAACAAACTCAGCCACCGTCGTCTGGTTCTCTCCTTCCATTGGCCAGCTGCCATCTGCCATGAAGGAAGAATGAAAATTATTTTATTACCAAAAAAGCCACTAAAATCCACAAACAAACTGCAATTCAATGGCAAATTACCTTCGACAAGGGTATACAAGACGAATGTGAGTTATTACCGAAATGAGCAGCTGTATTCCTACTAAGTGTGGGAAGTTAGACAACGATCCTGGGGAGGATTGAAACAACTTGGCTTTAGTATGCTTGGATTAGGCACCAATTTTCATCAAGTGTCGTCCAGCTATAGGGTCCACAATTATTTCATTGTATAAAATTATATTTCTAACAAGAATTATCCTTGATATTTCATCTGACTGTGTTACTGAACTATAAACACCACTCCAGAATAACTGAAAAGAAAATGTCATTTTTGAAAGTGTGGGATGTTCAAATTTTAATATGAGACATCAAGGGAAGGTTAAGCATGGGGGTCTTGTCTCTTATTAAGAATAAGGACAGAGGGCATAATTCGCAGGAGTTCCTGTTGCCTGTATAAAGGGATGTAAAAAGGTCAAAAGTGCACACTTGCCATGAAGATTTCTCACATTGAATATTAGTGGAAATAAAGAAGTTACTCATACTCACAAAGATCTGCTCTCAGTGAGAAAAAACAAGATTTGCTCTATAAGGAATGCAAAATCAAAAGAAGCACCAAGAATAGGGGTAAGAGGTGACAGGAGAGGATGGAGGGGAAGGGAGGTAAAAATTCCTCCCAACTGCTCGATTATAATAAGTGAGCAAGATGCCCCAGAAGAACACGCGAGGCCCAGGCTTAGACATCAAGTGATCTGGCAAACAATGGCCGAAAGTAGTTAATGGGATTTCATAGAAGGTTAAGCATCATCTGAACCAAAGTAACAAAGACCCATTTATAACGATTTCCTGTACTTCCCTGGAACATCGAACTCTTACCCTGAAATTAATAATAGTAATATGTTAAATGCCAATGTGTAATGTTTTATGCAGAAAGATCCCTCAAAAATATTTTAAGTGACTCAGTCAATCAAAAAGAGAACAAGAAATATTGAAAACTCCTAGAAGATGATGATGGCAGATAATAATTTATATTCAAATGTCTGCTTCATACAGCATGACCAATTAATATTCTTTATAAATGAAAGTAATATGCAATCCAAGTTACTTAATAATTATTTCGTGGAGTTCAATATAAATGGTATTTTCACAGAATTAAAAATAGTAACTGAATCTATTCTATTTATGATTATTTTATCATTGTTGTGGGTTTTTGCTTAATGCCTATTTAAGTTTCAGCAGTCACAGGCAGGCATTAGAATTGAAATCATTATCCAATACAGAAATATTTTGATTATGCTCACCTCCACACTACCCTAGAGATGTCTGACGATAAAGGGCAGGCAGTCTGCTCATAGATGTAGCCCTACCAGGATCGACTGTCGCCTTGATTTGATGGGCTGATTTGAATGTAAGCCATACAGAGTCTTCTCTAAAGTGAAGGGGACAATTGTTCTATGTTTTCCATATCTTATTATGTTTGCAAAACTCTTCACAGACATCATCTTTTTCTCCTTTTTTACAAAATTATTTCTTTTTCATTGACAAAATTTGTACATATTGCATGTATGACTGAAAATTTGAGATATGTATATATTGAAGAATTCCATGAATCAGCCAAGTGACATGCACACTACTTCATAGCCTCATCCAGTACGGTGGAATCACGACCGTCCCATCTCAACCTCCCTAGCAATTGGCGCACTTTCATTAAAAGAGTGTCTGTTATAAACAAGCAGGCACTTTGGTTCAGAATAAAATCACACAAGCCAGTTATGTAGCCTTCTGGACATGTGAGCAAAACCCCAAGTCCCCTCTGGTTATAAAACCAGAACTGGGAGGTCAGTACCCCAAAGTTCGAGTGGATCCCGATCCTACCTTGTTTCAAAAAACTTTCTCATCATCCAACATACAGTGGACTCACTTCTTTAAGAATAATGTTCACACAACTCTCTCAACTTATTCAAAACAGATGTCCATTTTCTACAAGTCAGGCTAGAAGGCTCGACTCTTCATGGTGGTGACCCTTCCGTGATGCACATCGCTCTAAGCACCAGGTGAAGATGATGAATCTCCAACCGGGATGGGCTTGGGGATAAATGCATCGTCCTTGACCTGCTCTTGGTTCCCAGATTGCACAGGGAGAGAGGGACATTTTCTTGGGAGTTTCCAATAATTGAGAGGCAGGTCCCAAAGTACTTAATCCCCCAGAGCGTGCACCTGAGGGGACAAAATTAGAATGATCTCAATAGCATTTGGGCCAAGATTTAGTGCCTAACTGCATCTGTCTCAATGAGGGAATTCATAAGAAAACGTGTCTGTGCACATGCGTGTGTGTGTGGTGGGGGGTGCGGGGGGGGGTCTCCTTCCTGAGATCCTCCTTGCCGGTGACAGTCCTCGTTTCATGAGCTGAAAATGAGGCACTGAGCAGCAGACAGAGCAGGAAGGACACCCTGTGCCCTTGCGCGTGGGGCTGCATCTTAAACCCCTGATTCCACCTTCCCCCTGTGGGGTCACTGCGAGCAAGGTGTTAAGGCTCATTTCTTACTCTCTAAAAGGGGAAAGTGACGGTTGCTAGCTCACACTCACAGTGGGAGGACTCACGGTAAGTGACACACGGGAGGTCTTGAAAGCGCACTCGATACTGGGTGATCGTTAACTCCATTTATTAACACTAGGATCTCACATCCTGCTGGAGGGCCAAAGCACAGAGATGTACAAATTAAAGATGAGCTCAAAGAAGAATTTGCTTGTCTCTAGGTAAAAACAAAATACAGTTCCTGAACTCCAATGGAAGCTGGAGTACATGAGAAATTTTCACAGAAGGACTTGTCAACAAAGATCGGTAAAGTTCAGGTAAACTGACGGGAAGAGGAAAGCCATACCCGGGAGCAGTCACCGAGGAGCAGAGGCAGCAGCAGAGGCCGGAGGAGAGGCCGGCTCTCAACGGCCGCTTCCTTTCCCTTCCTTATCCTCCCCCAACTCCCATAATCTTTCCCTCACCTCCAGTTAGGAAGAAGAAAAGGAAAGCGCCTCTACTGCGAAGCAGGCTTCTGTTGGCGGGAAGGCCTGAGAGGATCTCTGACGCGGGGAAGAGCAGAGAGCGCCTCTCTCAACGAGTGAGGGGTTTTATAGGGTAGGATGGCAGGGTTGTGAGGGACAGCTGAGGCAGGTGTTGGAATTGGGTGAGGCCATTACTCCCCTGCTGGTGTCCCAGGAGTGGGCCTCGGGCGGAGAGCTGCGCTGTGATTCACACAGCTGGGGTGGCTTCAGAGAGCTGCACCGCGCACCTCAGACGGTCGCGGTGGCCTGAGCCCTTGCGTCACCCCCCAAAACATTATTCTAACTTGGATCCTTGCCTCAGGTTTTGCTTCTAAGAAACGCCCATTGGAACCTGCCTCAGAAAGCAGCCTCTGAACCTGCGCCAGTTACAAATATGCACCAGCAGATGGCAGCTCGTTCACGTGCAAAGAGACTAACGGCGCGACCTCCTGTCTACAAATTCTCCCTGCTGAAAATCACAACCGGAAAGTTAACATTGGACCACCGATATCCTGCGGGAGGGCACAGTGCCTCCTTTTTCTTTGTAACCTTCATGGATAGAGTCAAAATATGTTATATATATATATGTAAGATGCTGTCATGAGACGCGATACCTTGTAAATTTAGCAGGCACTAATAAATACCTATGGACAAGTATCCAGAGATGCTCAGAAGAGAATCTCTCATAGTAGTTTATTTCCGAAATTCTTGTTCTTTGTTATTGATTTGCAGAACCAAAACAAACCTTCCGAGACTTAAAGGACATCCCTGCACCTAGGATTTGCTTGGAAAGCCATTTTTGTATTTATCTAATAGAAAACCTTACCCCTGTGTCCTTAAGTAAGTCCGCAGGGGCAACGCTAAGGTGCCCCCTCATCCTCCACAGCGCCTCCTTCTCCTCCAAAGTCTTTCAGAGGAAAGAAAATTAAAGCCCCTCTTCTAAAGGAAAACCTGTAAGTAGGAACTCACTGAAAGCAAACACACCTCATCGCTTGAAAGAGCAGCCCGATGACTCTAGACACAAATGAGACTAACGCATCGCCTTATCTGAAGGCGGAGAAGATCGTTAGAAGAGAAATCGGCGGAACGGAACCACGGGGAAGCTGGCAAAGGCACGGAAGGGCCACAGGGCACCTACCTGCTTCATAGGCTCCTTGAAGGTCACTAATTTTCCTGGTTGTCTCTTTCCCACTCGCGTGGGCAGATGGTTGGGTGACACCACAAGGAATCCCAGGGTCAACCAGGGAAGTAATAACAGTAGAACAGTGTGTTGAGCTGAGTAAAATGACAACAAAAATGTCATTTTGTTTTCTGACTGAAGTGTGACTCGTTAGTCCCCAGGCCACTCGGCTCCCTTCCTTCCACCGTGGTGGCCGGGATCCACAAGTTTACTCCAAGCTCCCGCTTTCCTAGCCGAGAACCTGGGGCGATGGACGTATGCACGGTCACATGAAATATACATGAAACCGAAGCGCGCTTCCACTGTGGCAGGCTACTCCACCCTCCGCCCCAACACACACACACACACTTTTCAAAGAAGAAAACGAAGGGTTCGCCCGGCGCTGACCGAAGGCCAACCAACTTCGTGGGGGCAGAGCTCCAGGCTGACCACAATGGACGCTGGCGCCGTGTTAGACGTGACCTCAGTGCAGACAGGAAGCGCTCACTGCAGGCAGAAAGCAATTCAACTTACATGCGTATTTATTGACTTTCCAACGCGGATTTGCACTCCCCTTCATCCACGCAGCCTGATGTTTGAAGGTCCCCTGAGAGTCCCTGGGGCTCCCACTTAAGTACACACCCCACCCTGATTCCCTTGAAGCAGCCAGCATGCCATGATTAAAATAGAGCTACTTCAGCTGGACGTCTGATCCAGCTCTTACATCTGGAATGCAAATACACCTGTGAGACATACTGCCTGCCCGTCAACGTTTGAATAACTCTTCAAAGTAAAAGCATTTCTTTCTTTAACGAGCTAGTTGGTAATTCACTGGTTTCTTTGATGATGTGTTTAACACATGCCTGCTCTGATCTGAGAGCTCACTGAGAGAAGTGAGTCTGGCCTCACAGATTACACGATGTGGAGACAGACAGACAGAGAGAGAGAGAGACTCAATAGGACTCCATGTGTCTTGACAGTTTCGTAAAAATGTGCTTTTGTACCTGCAAAGGGCTGGAAACTGATAAGAACAAGTCAGGAAAGCTTTTTTAAAGCAATCCATAGAAGATACTGATGGAATAATGTTAGAAAAGCGTTCTATGTCGAACAGCAAGAGGGAGAAAGGAGTGTGAAGAAAAGAGGAAATGAGGAAATCAAGAATTTCGGCCCTCGAGGGCTGGTTCTGCCTATGGTCATATGACCTAGTCCAGCTGGACCTACAATACCTGGGACATAAGCTGAAAAATTCACATTCCTTTAAAGCTATCTTACAGCAGAGTGGACACAAAATGAACACCGTGGAACAATTGAGACGACTCAGGAAGTGTCACGTGGTGTGCTTGTGACAGAGATAAAAGATGCAGAAGGGGGAAGAAAGCATGCAGGAACATCAGACGGACACGCGGCATCCCCACCAGCCCCTAGGAGGCGTCCCCAGTCGGTTAGCAGGCCTTCTGAATCAAATCAGGAGCCTCCGAGGCACTAGGAGATACCTGCGCTCAGGAGCACCGCAGTCTTGTCCAAGAAGTCATCCGCTTGCCCCCCTCCTCCACCTCCACCCGCATCACGCAATCAAAACTAGGTCACATGACCAAGAAGGGTGGAAGAGCCGAAAGAACAAAGCAGACACCAGGAGCACACCGTCACCTGTCTTTATAGTTAAAAAGCTAGCAAACCAAACCAACAGGTTGGTCACATGACCTGCCTCAGACCCTGGCTTGGAAATGTGGATCGTTAAGCAGTGGATGTCATTCTGATGTCAAGAGTGAGCTCTGGAAGTAAGTTCAGGCTTGCAGCAGGCCATCTGAGATGAACCCCACACTCCTACACAGAGCCTGGGGTCTCTTAGGCTGGAAGGGGACTTGAAGATTCACAACTAAAACATCCTTCGTTTCACTCACACCCCTCCTGCCCTCCTCTTCCCGCCCCCCCACCCTGAAAATATTTCCCTCTCAGCCCACATCAGGGCTTGGGAGATGTCTGAATTCTTCTTAGCCACCACAGCACACGCTGATGCTGGGGGTGCTGGAAAGGTAGCACAGAGGTTGAGAGCACTTGCTAGCAAGCACAGGCCCTGAGTTCAATTTCCCAGCACCACATAAGCCAGACACGGTGGTGCAAGTCTGTAACCCCAGCATAGGAGAGGCTGAGGCAGGAGGATTGTGTTTTGTTCAAGGCCAGCCTGAGCTATATAATGAGCCTGGATTACAGAGAGACACCCTGCCTCAAAAGAAAGAAAGAAAGAAAGAAAGAAAGAAAGAAAGAAAGAAAGAAAGAAAGAAAGAGAGAGAGAGAGGGGGGGGAGAGAGAAAGAAAGAGAAAGGAAGGAAGGAAGGAAGGAGGGAAGGAAGGAAGGAAGGAGGGAAGGAAGGAAGGAGGGAAGGAAGGAAGGAAGGAAGGAAGGAAGGAAGGAAGGAAGGAAGGAAAAGAAAGAAAAAAGAAATTAACACTGGTGTTTGCTTGTCCTCCTGGGGTCAGACTCAGCAGTGACAACCGCTGGTACACACAGCTCATGGCCCTGCTCTGGTCGGCCGTGCTGAACCTAGACCCCCCCTCCGGCATCCATTAGGGTACGGCTCTCAGGACAGAGGCAGAACATTCTTTCTCTGATTGCTGTAGATAAGAACTTTTGATTGTTTGTCGTGGTCAAGGCTGGATACTCTGGTCACTGGTTGCTAATGTGGGGGTGCTCGAATACCAACCTTTGGCTCCATGGCTATAAATTGTTAGATCCTTCTCAGACCTCAGAGACTCCGCTGGTGAACTACCCAGTGGCATCAGATGACAGGTCAGGGGTGTCTCTATATCTGGTATTTTGCCTGGACCCCTCCTTTGGGGATCTGGATGAACTCAAATCCGTGACAATCGCTGCTTCTCTGCACAGCTGACTCACTGTCCTAGAAAGTAAGTGTACCAGGGTGGACTATAGTTAGGATCCAGGTGACAAGTTAGTAATTCAGGTCCTGACCTGAAAACCCGCTGTCGCACACCACTGTCCAACCTCGGGGACACTTGGGACCTCGTCGGTCAGTGAACCACGATGCCAGCTGAGCGATACATATCAGGACTCATTAAACGATGCCGAAGGTCGCCCCGTGCCAAGGTCAGTGGCGTCATGACTTGGGAACACACGGAGTGAATCCCACGGGGGCCCAACAGGGGGCAGAACGTAGCAACATAGCTCGAGGAGGAGCCAAGAGTGTGTGCCAGCCCCACCCACGGCCACGTGCGCGTGTAGGGCACTGCACCTCCCAATCCTGAAGGCAACAGTCAGGTCACACCGCAGTGGACACTCGCCACTGACTCGCTGCGCAACCCAGAGGCCGTGGACACGATCCCGGCGCTGTGGGGGCGGGGGCAGAGCTACTCACTTCCCTCTTCTTGATTCTTACCAGTCTGGTCACAGAGAAGAATAAATTCTAACCCTGAAAATGTCTTTACTGCAGAAGAGAGCAGTTTCCCAGCTCCAGGTTGCCTGAGATGGCAGGCCTGGGTACATCGCAGCCAGGCCCTGCCCTGCAGCGACCCCGGAGTCGCCGGGCAAGACCCAGCAGGGCACAACGGCCAGCGCGACAGGCAGGCGAGGACAGCCTCCCCACCCACAGCCTCCGTCCCTCAGCTCCCAGCGGAGCATCTGGCCGCGGCCTGCTCAGTGCCGGGGCCTCTTTTCTCTCACCAGCCAGGAAAGTCAGAAACAAAGTAGAACACACGCGACAGTCTTCCAGAGCTGGAACCAGGCTTCCTCATGGCGCCTGAGGGTCCGTTCTGCCGCAGGCCGGAGCTGGAGGGAATCAGTGCAGGAAGGCAGAGCGATCCGGCAGAGGACAGGAGGAGAAGGTGTGCTTTGAATCTGAACTTAATAGGCTCTTGGGAAACGCAAAAATGAAGGAAAAAAGCTGGATTCCTTCTTTTGAAGAGTTGAAATTTTTAAAATAAGACAAGAAATAAAGCAAAAAGTTCAGAAAAAGACAGATGAGGCTTATTAACCTATAAAATGCATTTAAACACATTTTGATAAAGCCAGCATCATTCCTGACCTATCAGAATGGCAAACAGCAACACAAGGTTGACAGAAAGGCACTGGCCCCTCCCCGGTGGTCTCCATCCTGGTCCCAAGGAGGTTTCTGGCTCTTGGCACGTGCTCCCGTCCTGCAGCAGCCTCACGGGACGGGCTCCGCAGCCCCCTCCAGCTCTCTCAGCCGTGAGCTTTCGCCTTCCACAAGGAGGCCCGTGCGGTTATGAAGTGGGCCTCACTGTTTTCCCATCATTGACAACATTTCGTTGGTTTTCATTTATTGGGTTTTTTTGAGGCAGAGGAGTGTGTGAGATCTAAGAAGCGTCTCTGTTGGTGCAGACCCATCATCTCAGGACCCTGAAAGAGTGAGGCAGGAGGACCCCAAGTTCAAGCCCAGCTGCTTAGTGACACAGAAATAATGAAACATCTTCTCAAAATTAAGAAAAGGTTGGGGGGGAGTGTAGCTTGGTGTGAAGGCCCTGAGTCCCATGCCAGCCCTGAGGAGGGGGCGGGGGAGCATGGAGTGCCAAATAGAAAGCCAGCTTCTGACACTGGAGGTGGAAATAAGCAATGAAGCAGGAATGGGCACTTTGAGGACGTGAGGAGCTCCCAAATACCTAATTCTGGAGAGGGAAGACACCGGCGAGCCAGACAAGTTGACCCCCGCGTGAGGAGAAGTTTCATGACCTGGTTTTCTTCACAGAAGGTAAATATAACAGAAGAAAGAACATCTACTGTATTCCTTGTGTTGTCAGTCATTTGTGCTGTTTTCTTTTCATAAACTGAAAACCCAGGGAGGCTCATTACAGAGAGTGATGAGTTGGATAAATGATCTCACAGAAAGAACACGTCTATCTTTGATAAAAATGCCTTGGCACGTAAAGACTCCCCCGGGAAAAGATTAGCTTGGTATTTCAACCAGCTAGAACTGATTCGCCACCTCTGGGACAGGGCAGCAGGCTTCCGTGCCGAGCCGCACGCCCTCCCTAGGACATTGGAAATGGATTATGAGACCTTCTGTCAGGAATATTGGCCATGCAAAGCAGAAAGAAAGAAAAAGGAAAGCGGACAGGCGAGACCCGGGCACTGCCCCAAGGAATCCACTGCAGTGGTATTATTTATTTATTTTAATAACTTTACAAATTACTTTGTCACATATTTATAGAATGTTAGTATCCAGTGGAGCTGAAACGTAATTGGAAAATGGATCGTAGAAAGTTCTCAGGAAATGAAATATGGCTGTGACTGTAAATGTATGAAAAGACGCTCATGCTTCTCATATATTAAGTATTCAAAATACACAGAAATAATATTTCTCCCCTATTATTGTGGTTTGGACTTGGAAAGTCCCCCAAAGCCTAGTGTATTTGGATGGTACTGAGGGGTGGATTGCAGGCGTGTGGATTAGATTAGGCTTGTGACAGATCGTAGCATGCAGAATGTAGACTGGATTACAGGCACGTGGGCTGGATTAGAGGTGTGTGGGCTGGATTACAGGTACTGTGACCTTCTGAAACTGTGAGTTACAATAAAACTTTCCTCCCCTGATATGTGTATGTCGGATATGTAGTCACAACAATGAAAAACTAACTAAGAAGTTGGCCCCCGGAAGTGAGGCTGTTGCTGTGGCTTTTACCTGACCGTGTGGTTTGGAAGCCATTGGAACTAGTTTGTGGGGGAGTTCGGAAAAGTTCGAGGACGTCAGCTGGAGAAGCGTTGGAGTGCTGTGAGGTGAGCTTGATGGGACATTCGGGTCTGAGCTCAGAAGACCGGAAGGCTGATAGAAGTGTGGACTGGGAAGGCTGGGCTCAAGAAGTTTCCGATGGGAAGGAAAACTGTGCGGGAATTGGTCTAGAAACCATGCATGCTACACTCCGGCAGAAAGTTTGTTGGCATTTTTCCCCCGTCCAGAAATTTTGCCTGAAACTGACATTAAGGGTTATGGACTATTTAATCTGGTGGAGGGAAGCTCAAGGCATCCTGATATTCAGGAAGGCACTTGGGTACTGTGTGTGGCTTTTAGCCAATTATATGGTAAAAAGAAGGAGTTTTTTAAAGGCGTAGAAAAAATAGTGTCAACAAAAGTTTGTAGTGCCAGACCAAAATGGCCTGTAGTGGTGGGGTCAAAAAGCCCGGGAAAGTATAGAGACTAACATTCCAAAGAAGCTAGGTACTTGGAATTAGGACTGTAAGAAAGAGGCCTTCACCTTGACTCAGGAATCAGCAAGACCTCACCCTTTACCAATTAAAGGGCGCAAAGGGAAAAGATCTTGTTCCAAGAAGAGTAAGTACCCCAGGGGTCCCCGTAGGGCCAAAGAGGGAAGTGTGTGCCAGAGTTCAGCTCCCTAGAGTCCAGCCGTCCGGGCACTCAGAAGCTGCCGCCGCCGTGGAGCAAGGGTTCAGGCTACAGCCCAAGACAGGGCAGACCTTGACAAGGTCCAGATGGTCCTGGCGTTTCAGGCACGTAGAATGCAAGAGTTGTGGGTTCACGGAGGCTTCCACCCAGATTTCAGAGGCAGGCCTTGGCGGCCAGGCAGTGTGTCCCGGGGAGGGCCGTGTGTAAAGCTGTGAAGGAGAAGCCTAATGTGCAACAGAGATCCTGGTAATGTGGAGAAGCCACATTGATCGTCAGCTGAGAAAAGCTGTAGGCCCTGAGCAGGTTCGGCCCAAAGCAGGGAAAGTGGAGGTTGCAGCTAGCAATGCAGCCGGAGTGTGGCCATCTAAGCCCTCAGGAGTCCACAGCGTGTTTGCCCCAGGTGCTGGACGTGGAGCTACAGGATTTAACCCTTTCCCTGCATGGCTTAGAATTTGTTTTGATCTGGTTACTTTCTCTCTGCCTATTCCCCCCTTTCAGAATGGGTATGGTTGCCCCGGGCCGTCGTATGTTCTTCGATTTGCACAGGAGCTCATCGTGGAGAGTTTGCCTTGCATCTCAGAGGAGACTTCGGACTTGAATTTTTTTTAACAGTGCTGAAGCTGTTAGGAGTTGGCAGCTCTTCGAGAAGGACTAGATGCATTTTGGAGTGAGGAGATGAACACGAGTCTTTTGGAGGACAAGGGTGGGATATTGTGGTTTGGATCTGGAATATCTTCCAAAGGCTCATGTATTTGTATGGTTTGTATGGTCTGGATGATCTACAAAACTCTGTGCTGTTGGGACATTGAGGCCTGGTCTACAGGGGTGAACTGCAGGCATGTGGATTGGATTATGGGTGTGTGTGGTGGGGGCTTATACCTGGAAGGGGTAGAACACCGAGCCTGGACCCAGAAAGGGCAGATCACTGGGGTGGGACCTGGAAACACACATGCTAATTCCTGCCTTCCTTCTGGGAGTTTACTTGAATTGACCAAACTTGACTTGACTTTCTGTTTGCAATTTCGTGAGGAGCTGCCTCCGTCTCTGCTCCTGCCATGCGCTTCCCTGCGGCCATTCCCCCATGAATAGACTGTGACCTTTGGAAACTGTGACCTAAAAGAAACTTTCCCACCCTAATTTGTATATATTGTGTAAGTAGTCACAGCAATGAAATAGGAAACTAAGAGAGCTGTTTGGATGAAATTGGTAATAATATACCAGCTTCGGGGATAGCAATAGATAAACAGACATTCTCCCGTGTTGCTGCGGAGCTCGCTATATAAAATGGTCTGTCCCGGAAGGCACATATTTGGGAGAGAGCTCTCACAATTACCAACTCAAAATGTCCACTGACAGATGAGTGGACTAGGAAGCTAGAATATTAATAGATCTTACAACAGGATATTAGAAAAAGATGCCTTGAAATAAATTAATGCAGAAGGACAACATGACGAGACCTCACAGCTACTGGCAACCTGGAAGTCAGACTCACCGAAACCACGACCATTAACTGTGATATGTCAGCTTTACTGGATTACAAAATGCCCTGGAGAGTAAGGAAGCAGCATCATAGGTGTGTCCACAGGATGTTTCCAGGAACGATCGGCAGGTAGACCAGCAAATGGTAGGGGGTGTCCAGCCTGGATAAAACCAAACAGGCAAAGACAAGGAAATGGGCCCCCCCTTTTTTTTTCAAGAAGTCCACGCTGCTTGAGGACATGTGTTGTTGCTGTCTGTCCCTGGGCCTCGGTGTCCAGTTTCCTTGGCCCTCCAATTCAGACTCACCCTGGCCCCTCCCTAGTGAGGTGGCCTTGACCTTGGACTGTGTCCTTGATCTCTCCAGCTCTGGGGTTTCCATCTGCTTGGGCTGAACAGCTACTGGGTCGTCCACCTCTCCAGTGCACACGCTGGACTTTGCGGAGTCTCCCTGCTCTGATGCTGTCGGTCCACCTAATTATGTCCTCTTGCACGACTACATGCACATTTTCTATCAGTTCTGTTCCTCTGGAGAACTCCCACGAATGGAGAAGCCAGTAGTAGAATGTGGTCACAGGGGCTATCGTGGAGGAGAATAGGCAGGTGATAATTAGAGGGTACGAAGTCTCAGTTATGCGGATGAACAGACCCTGAAGGACTCTTACATAACGTAGGACCCGGAACGTTCTATTGCATGCTCAAACCTTGCACAGATATTATGTTAAATGTTCTTGTCACAAATAATGATGATAAAAGAAGAAAGAAGGAACCTCTGAAGGTGACAGCTGGGCTGTGGTCTTGACGGTGGTAACAGCTTTGTAGCTACATTCTTATTCTCAAAATCACTGAGGTGTATGTGAAGGGTTTTACCTGCTCATTACGTCTTAACAAAGTCTCTTTGAAAAATGACAGAAGTGCTTGCACTTTTACCTTGCTATTCTATTTTATGCTGTCCTGGAGAGTTTATTTTTAACTGATATTGTTCCACATGTACTAAACCACTGTGTCAGTTCTTCACTCTATTTTTATATCTATATTTATTTGAAACAGGGTCTCATTCGGTAGTTTAGGCTGGTTCTGAGCTCACTATGTAGCCCAGACTGGCCTTGAAATCAAGGCAATCCTCCTGCCTCAGCCTCTTGAATGCTGAGATTACAGGTGCGCACTACCATACTCAGCTTATGTGGTGCTGGGTATTTGAACTCTGGTACTCTGGTACTTAGTGCTTGCTAGGCAAGTACTTTAGCCACTGAACCATTCCTCCTCCAAACCCAGTTTTCCACTCTAATATTATTTCTAATATTTTTAATTAGGAAATTTCCAAATGGCAAACAATGAGGAAAGAATAGGAAATACAGTAATTTAAAAATGAATGAAAAGGGGTTGGAAGAATAACTCAGCAGTTACAGTGCTTGCCTAGCGAGTTCAAAGCCCTGGAGTTTGATTCCCCAGCACCACAAAAGCCAGAAATGGAGGTCCATGCCTGTAATGCCAGAACTGAGAGGCTGAGGCAGGAGAATTGCTGTGAGTTTGAGGCCAGCCATGACTCCATAGTGAGTTCGGGACTAGCCTGGACTAGACAGCGAAACTTTGTTTTAAAAAAAAAAAAGAATGAAGAATTTATCTACATATTGATCTGAAAGATGATCAGAGTATGACACTCTAAGTGCAGCTGATCTCTACATATAAGGAAGAGTTTGGATGAGGAAGTAACACATCCATATTTTTATGGACTTCAAAGACACCTGGAAAGATACTCAGGAAAGGAGCAACAGTTGTTACCACAAAGAGGTGTGAAGGGACAAGGAGTAGGCTGAAACAGAAATAAGAAAGAAGTTTTCTCCAAGTGTACAGCGTCACATTATCTGAATATACAACTCTTATTTTATTTATTGCTTGTGTGTATGTGGTATCAGGGATTGAGCCCAGGGCCTTTGCCCTGAGCTACATCCCTGGCCATTTATGGTTTTTGATTTTTGTATAGGATCTCATTAAGACACTAAGTTGTCCGGGGTGTCCCTGAACTTGCAACCAGCCAGCCTCAGCCTCCCAGAGTGCTGGAATTAAAGGCTTGAGCCACTGGTCCTGGATTGAATATGCAACTTGAAATAAAGCTTAAAAGATTCATGTAAAAATTTCACTAAGTACGTATTGTCATTTGTGAGAGACAACGTGGAGGTTGGAGGACACAGGGCATGTGTTTTCTTGTTACAGCTGTTTTTTGACCCTTGAATTGCTGAGATCCATGAATGGAACTTAAATGTCTACAAAATCTTGAAATTGAATACAAAACTTGAATTCCTTTGCATATGCACATATTTTAGGGGACTTCCCCATAGTTTGTGTTAAGTTAGCGAGGGACCCAATGAACCTATGAGTCAAAAGTTTGAATATTCAGAAGACTCTAGACTGATTTTTCCCTGAGTGTGGAGATGCTGTTTGACTTGGGTGTATTAGTGAATCGTAATCATAAGCTTGTCTGGATGTGAAGACCGCAGGACCGTGGTGGGGGGTGTGGGGGCCGTGGGCACTCTCCACTCCTCGGTGGGCTCATCTTCTGATGTTCAGAGCTGAAGGTGCTTTGAGGAGCTGAGACCCGGCCGGAGGAGGTGGGTCCTTGGTGTGCCCCTCCCTCCAAGGGAAGTAACTCTCACAGGCATTTGTTTCCAGGAAGTGTGTGGCTTTCTTCCACTGCCCTTTCACCCTGACACTCCTACCGGTTGACAATAGACCAGTGTTTTAAGCCCAACAAACCCTTCTTCCTTTAAGTTGTGAGTGTCTGGTGTTGGTCTCAGCTGTGGAGAAGCTGGTTAGCAAAGTGACTATGAGCGTGAGGTCCGGATCTCACAGACCTGACGCTGCTGTCGGACTGATTCGTTGTGCACTGGCTGATGTATTCAAACTTTCTAGCTTCACATTTCTTCATCCACAACAGAAAAAAAATGTAACTAATTCAGATGACATTGTGAGGATCAAATTAGATAATGAATGTACGCGTGTTGCAGTTTGGATCTGGAATGTTAAAAGCCTTATATACCCACATGCTGTGGAATATCTGTGGATTCCGTGAGTTGTTAAAAGGTGGGGCCGGGCTGGAAGGAGAAGGTATTTGGGGCTTGACCCAAAGGGGGTGATACTGAGGCTTCACCTGGAAGGGGCAGTAACCCTTGAAGAGATTACATCAACTTGAGGGAATCAGGAACCGCACCTGGATTAGGGTTTGGGAACCACGCCTAGATTGGGAATCAAGAACCTGCCTGGATTAGAGTGTGGGTGATTTGTGGGCTGGCCAATGAGAGAAGAGCACCCACCCAGATGTGGGCGGGCCAACTGGAACTCCAAGGGCAAAAAAGGAAGGAAGAGGGAAGATCGTCACAGCTTCTTCCTCTGGGAAAGCTCCCGCCTTCACAAGTGTCTGTGGACGCTGGCTTGCTACACACCGCAGATCGTCAGCACGGACTGACTCCAGTCTCAGCTTGTGCCTGTCTGTCTGTTGCTGCTCTTCAGTCCCCGACATTCAGGCTTCAGTCTTTCCCCCGGAGATCTACAGCAGACTCTCACCTCCCTGGCTGTCCTGCAGTCCCGGACAGCTGAGCAGCCATCTTGGACCACCTCTGTCCTTGGATTTGTGAGCCTTCCTAATAGGCCCTTTTGTCATAAAATCTATAAATTCTGTCTCTGAAAGAACCCAAACTAATACAGGCAGACACCAAAAACAGGACCTAAAAGGGGATACGCTAGCTCCTTCCCCACTCACTCAGCTTCCTAGGTGTGAGGCTCCGAACCGCTTTGCCTCCAGCGACGCTTCCACCCCTGCCAGCTGCCCATGTGTGAGCTGAGACCTCCTGACACTGTGAGCTAAAATAAACCTTTCCTTCTTTAAGTTGTAGATGTTGGGTATTCTGTTCCAGCAATGAAAAAGTAACTAAGACAAAATATCTAGCAAAATACCAGACACATAAAAAGAGCTCAAAAGCGTTGCTCCTCATGATCACTGAGCTGGAGTCACAGGTCTGGGATTCTGAGAGGAAAATATTCAAATTTTGCAATCATTGCAAATGTAATATGCCCACAGCCCAAACTCATGAGCTGCTCTCTTAGTCAAATCTACTTATGGCATTCTACATCTTACTAAATAGAAAGTCTGTTTTTTCAGCTCGCTCGCTCTGAAGCCTTCCCTGGTATTCTTGCTTGCCTTCTGCCCCATCCTCAATCCATCCATCCGTGTTACCAGCTCCCTCGAAACCCGTCCACATCTAAGGGTTCCCTGCTCTCTCTCTTGCCACCCTCCAGTCCAGCCCCACCCCCCTTCTCTGAGAAGGACTGCTGTGACTTTGAGGCCGTGGGCTACAAAGCCAGCTCAGCCTAGATCATGGAGCAAGGCCCTGCCCCCCCCCCAAAAAAAATAATCTTTTTCAGATGGAAGAGCTGGCTCAGTCCTCAGAGCCACTGACTGCTACCTGCTTTGTGACTTCGGGCAACTTGTTAACCTCTCTGAGTCCATTTCCTTATCACGGAGGGGTAAGAACCAGCCTCTAACTACTGATCTACTGAGACTTGTATGAAACCAGATAGACCAAGAAAGCTCGTGGAACGTTTCCAAGTGCTTGGTAAATGTAGACGGTCCGGGGCTGAGCCTTGAACCCAGGACCTCACACCTAGTGAGCATGTGCCCTGCCACTGAGCTGTGCCCTCACCACAGCCCTTGCTATCACGAATATTAAAAGAAATGCCACCAGATCACAACTATATCATGGAACTTAAAAAGAAAAACAAAGTGAAACGGGGGAGGGAGGGGGCAGGGTGAGGAGGGAGGGAGGGGTGGGGAGGGGGAGGGACAAAAGGAGAGCGGGGAAGCCCTTGTCACCTCGACAAGATACGCAGGTGCACAAAATGCTCAACTTCATTGTAAACCTTAAATTTTGCACTTACACATATCAATAAAATGGGGGGGGAAAGAAATGTCACCAATTGCTTGCCCATTTATACCAGTGTGAGTGTGAATTCACACCGGATGCATCCTGTGCCTTGTACTTTTCCAGCCGGATGGAGCGCAGCCTGGCTCACCTGGTTTGCTCCAAGGTTTCTGCTCTGGCTTATCAGGCATCAGTTTACTTCACAATGGGAAAGGGCAGGATGAGGGAAGCATCCCCAGGTGTAGAGGCTGTGTCTTCCTGCAGTGAGTCACTGCGTCGTCCACATTCCCCAGTCCACGAAAGCAGTACGTGCCCAGAGAGCCACTTCCTGGTCCAGCAAGCACCCAAGAACCACGAGGAGGCAGGGGTGACCGTGGCTGGCCCCGGGCGGGCCTGAACTCAAGTCGAGGCTGGGCATCCTCCTCCTCACTCGCACACCTTGGAGATCTCGGTTCTGCTGCACAGTGCAAAGTAGAATCCTTGCAGATTCCCTGGCATAGGTTTGCACCGTCTGTACCAGGGTACGTAAGCTTCTGTGACTGTTTACCTCATTGATTCAGTCTCTCCACATCCGGTGGGAAACTGAAGTACTCAACCAATTATTGAGCACCTCAACAGTCGCTATCGAGAGACCGGGAATTACCCAGCTAAGCTGCTGGCGTTAGAGCAAATGGCCGGAACAGAGTTCCCCGCTCCAGCTCAGTTTGTCAGAATCACACACACACACACACACACACACACACACACACACACACACACACACAATCTTATATTATTACAATACAATGACAATATGCATTTACTTTTGGGGTACTGAGGATAGAACCCAGAGCCGTCGCATTGAGCTGCATCCCTAGCCCACTTTTTAATTTTTATTCCGAGACAGGGTCTCACTCACTTGCTAAATCGCGCAGGCTGGGCCACACTTGAAGTCATCCTGCATCAGCCCCCCACGGTGCTGGGGTTACAGGCTTGTACCACCAGGCCCTGACAATATATATTTTAAGTGAAAGGTCAGAAGAAGTCTCCCATAGACCTGAGCACATTTGAGTGTGAGAGCAGGGAGTTAAAACAGCAACAATAGCAGTGACTTGTGAATGGAGAAGGGTGCTTGTCCCACTGTGGGCAGGCTCCTCTTAGGGGTCTCACTCCCTGTGGCACTCGAAATAGGCATACCTATAATGCCAGAAAAATAAATAGGTTTTTGAAACTTTATTGCACAAAAACTGGAATATGTGTGTGTGCGTGCGCTTTCCCTTCTGCTTCCAACCCCAAGGTGAAGTCAAGCTCAGAGGTGTCACTTGTCTTCATAAAGGAAAAGAAATCCGACCCTGAGCTCCCTCCCTGCCTCTGCGGACGGGGCGGGGAGATGTCGTGCCTCTCCCCAAGAAGATATGCAAATGATGGAGAGCGATGGTGTGCTGCCTGCCAGGTAGGCGGAGGGCCGCCTTGCCCAAGAATGGAACGAGGCCGGGAAAACATCAGTTAGGTCAATTTGAATAAGAAAGCTGCATTCAACAAGACAGTGGCCTCTCTCACCTGAAGTGTTTCGTATTTATTCAACTTTTGTTTTTCTTGCCGTAGTAGAGGTTAAGTCCTGGGTTTTTGTATAGAGCTATGCCTTCGGCTCCCTTTTCTTTTTTTTTTTTGAAACAGGGTCTTGCTAAATTGCTAAATTGCCTGGGCTGGGCTTGAACTTGTGACCCTCCTGTCTCAGCCTTCCAGAGAGCTGCGATTGCACGCTTGTGCTGTAGCTATGCAACACAGTATCACATAGGAGAAGCTTTGTTGGGGGGAATTTAGGAGTCCTTTATTAGGTGGGTGACTGAGAAGGGGCTCAGACCCCAAGGAATTGTCAGAGCCTGGGAGAGGATGGCGGGGCTTACAAAGGCAAAACCTCAGGAATAGGAAGCGTTACCAGAACAAGAGGGGGCGGGGGGGGGGCGTGATAAGCAGTAGATTTACAGAAGAAGAAACCAGCGAGGGCAAGAATCTAGCAGCGGTTTGAATGTTAATGCCTTGTGCCTGATTTCCAGGGATCTCCCGGAGCAGTCTGGGGCAGGGTATCAGCAGAGAGTGAGTCACCGGTCCCTGCAGCAGCTAGGCTTGAAAGGTGACGGGCAAAGAGGACAAGGGAAAATCTAAAACGGGGGACTCTTGTCACTTCACCTGGACCACCAGTTAACTAACTCTCATCCCAAAAGCAACCAATTTCTCACGTGCCAGTGGATGCTCCCGACCACAGCTTTCACCCTGAAGTAACTTGCAGATGGCAGCTATAACCTTGTCTCTAAGGTTCACTGCCAAATATCTTAATTTTTTATTATTTTTCCCATCACTCTAGCACATCCGTAGTCTTTGGAAACAGAAGGCGTCATTCTGTTCATAGCATTCTGGTCTTAGTAGAAGTATTTCCATTTACACAATGACCCAGTAACTCTTGAGCATTGAACATTGAACGAAGAAATGGATGTATTTTTACAACCAGTAACGGGTGTGATCTGTCACGACCTGGGACAAGCCCACAGTGAGGACAGTGGCTACCGCTCGTCGAGTCTCTCCTCTGTCTTGGACAGAGTACAAATGTCCACCCATACCTTCCAAACGTGTGTCTGAGACGTCGGGCATGGCCCTGCACACTTGGGGCAGAACTGTGGCCAAAGCAGGCGCTGCCTTCGTGTCATGGTTGTTGGACCTTAGCATGAGTGCAGTCATCTCAAGGGTTTAGTCGCCATTTTGTCACTTGCAGAAGACCCCTGCCTGTTAGACAGTGCCCGCCCCCTCCCCCCCCCCCCTTGCCTTTGCTTCTGCCACGTACACTGCCAACGCCTAGCAGACTCCTTGCAAGGCCCCTCCCTGTCAGTCAGGCAGCTGCACCCTTCTCAGAGGAAGGGACAGCCAGGCTCTAAGGCTCTCCTTCCAAGTAAAACTGCAGAAATACCCAAGCCCTCTCAGAATGTTAGGATCCCCTTTCTTGAATTTGCCCTCCAAAGTCAACAAATTCATCTTTCTGTTCGTGCCGGGACCCAGAAAACTCAAGATCCTTCCTTCCCACTCCACGCCTGTTTTCTCACAAACATCGGGCCGTGTTCATCTGTTCCCGTTGCTCCCGTGATCTCTCCTGTCCTCTCATGTGTTGGAAAACTTTCCTGTCTTGCGCAGCCCAGTTCATGGTCACCTCCCTTTCTTCAAGGTCTTCCATGATCGTGTCAAGCAAGTGAGAATTCTTCTTTGACTCTCAAAACCAGGTCGATCGTACATTTTCATAGCAGTTTTCACGTGTTGCTGTGGGTGAAATTGTTTCTCAAATAATGATTTTTTTCCTATTGTAAACTGTGAACTCTCTGAGGGCAGACATACCTACTGACCCTCATATCTCCCAAAGCACCTACTGCTACTTCTGGGGCACAGCAAGTATGTCATATTCTTTCTGATGAAATAACATCCCAGTTCCTCCTTCAGAGATATGACTCAATTAAGGAGGAAGAGACTGATTTTAGCCCAGTTTCAGAAGTTCTCAGTCCATTCATGGGTGTCCAGTAATGGTGGAAGCACACGGTCAAGGCCCTGCAGGTGTTCACTGCATGGCAAACAGGAAGCAAAGGAAGGGAAGAAGGGTGGAGCCAACATATACCCTTCCAGGTCCCGTCCTACTGGTCCTTCCCTTCCAGGTCACATGCCCAGGAATGTGCCACGTGACCATAATTTACTTCATTCCCCTAATCCACCTCATGCCTATAATCCACCTCTCCTGACCAGGTCCCACGTCTTGAAAGGATATGATCTCATAGGTGTTCCATGATATGTTCCAGAAACATAGGTTTTGGGGGGACACCTTCCAGATCCAAACCAGTTTAGAACAAGCCTGCTGAAAGCCGATCAGGAATTGAAGCAATACTCCTTTAGGAAATACCAAAGGCCCTGCCCAGGCACAGGGAAGAAATTCGAAGGCTTGTTGGGGGCAGCTTATCAATAGCTGCACATTCAAGGAAACCCACCAAAGCTGCCAGAATAGGGTTAATGCCTCAGCGGCAAAGCCAGCAGCAAACACACCTCCAGCTGTGGTGACTCTCAGCAGGTGCCTATCAATTCTGAATCGATAAAGGCGCTTGAAAAATCACCCTAAGGTTTTGGAACGTGGCACTCATGCCGTAAAAAGTAAGAGAAGAACTAGAAAGTCAGCTGCGGAGGTGAGTGTGTTTTTACCAAACATCAGCCAGCAGAGGCATGAGACAGCCACGTAGGGCCAACAGTTTTAGAAAATGAGGCTTGTGTTTTCACCTTGTCCCCTAAAAAGGACTCATTAGGCCTTTCCTCTCCGGGAGGCTTGTTGTGCAATTATCATCAGCTGGAAAGATGAGAATGCAAATGAAGTCACGGTGTAAACAGCACATCCAAAAAAAAATGTACACCTGGAAAATGGAATGAAGACCTAAGTGAGCAAGCAAGATGCTAATCAGAGGTGACCCCTTGCAGACTCGATGCTCCGCGCTCGGGTTTGATTTCACTCAGATTTGGATCTGCCCAGAGAATCGCCTCCACCTCAGAGAGAGCGTGGTGCAAGACGTGGCCACCTGCAGGCCGCAGCTATCCACGACTTCATTCCTTCATGAGTGATCGAGCACCGAAGGGTAGTTAGGACCAGGTTTGGGAAACGCAGAACTGGCAGAGACAGAGCACCTGCCCTCTTGTGATTTGGGTCTAACAGAGGAAAGACACGACAGCAGCCAACATGCCAGTTAGTACCTCTAGGTGTGACCACACCATGGCCAGCCTGGAGACCGGCTCCACGGAGCCCCCATCCCACCAACAACGGTCACCGGTGTTCCTACTCATTTGTGGGATCTGAAAGCGGTAAGCTGAGAAGCAGATGCTGGGAAAACAGGAGTGGGGAGCAGGACGGTGTTTAGGGGAGGCTGGAGAGACATGAGGAAGGAGAGAAGGGGAAAGGCAGGTCAGAAGGAGCAAGGTCTCTGCCGGGTAGAGTCCAGTGGCTACAAATCACAAAAATGTACTGCACATGGTCAGAGATTGGAAGAAAACATTTTGAATACTTACCATACATTACCATTTTGAATATTTACCATACAGGCATGCTCAAACTGTGAGGAAACGTAACTGTTTGACCTGACTTAACCCCTACACCAAGTATGCATGTATGCATGCACCATATGGTACTGGGCTCAAACATCATACAGTACTCCATTACCATGTACAATTTTATGTGTTTATGTTTTCACTGAAATAAGTTTAAATTTCAAAAGAAATAAAAATGAGACAACAAAAAAAAAAACCAGAATGATCATGAAAGAATAGAAATGCTGCTTCAGCTGAGTATTGAGGGAGTGAGGTGTTCCTCAGAAGGAAAGGTGGTAAGGAGGACTCCGGGCAAAAGGAACACTGAGGCAGCCGGGACAGTGGGGGCTCTGTGACTCCACAGTCACGTTACTTCCTGGGAAGTAGTAGGAACACAGGAAACGTAGCAGGGTAAATCATTGGTGGGCAGGGACCATCTAGCTCCTTTCCTTACAACACTTCTAAGAATTCTCTGTAAAATGTTTAGCATGTAGGTATTTTCAGGAAGTGACTTATCTTTAATCCCATGTTACTTTATTTGCGTATTGGTGGCCCCCAGTATTTTTGATAGCAGTTTAGTTGAAGACCATTCTTTGGGGAATGGGTACTTCTTATAAAGCAGGTGTTTGGACACTGGCTTTGAAGTGGCAGTAGCGGCAGGAGAGGGAGAGGGGAGAGAACCTCCGCCTCCTGTCAATCAGCAGCGACTGTAGAACCTGATAGGAGCGTGCTGACAGGAGGCGGGCTTTGCTTACTGCTCACAGGTGGAGCCACTGTGCCAACAATCTGCCCATTTGGTAGGGAAATTCTGTGCTGGAGGGAGAAAAGCGAGGATGGGATAGTAGCAGTCGGACCACAGCAGGGAAATCGGATGTGACTGGAAGGACCTTTAGGTCTTTACTTGCAGAGCAGACAGGGCGGTGGACCCTGCCAGGTGTAGTTAAGGTTCAGATTTTATTAGCCTGACAACATGTGGGGATCCAAAGTAAGACATCAGCCCTCCAAAGGTGTGAGGCGTATTTACCCCTAGGGTGAAGGGCAGACGTAGAGCTGGATGATGTAAAAGCTAAAGAGCTAGTGGCAGGCTCTGAGGCCTTGAAACATTAGCCTGCTTCCCTGCCAAGCTGGGGCTTGAGACGCTGAGACCCAGATTGTAAGCTAGACCATCAGGGGCCCTCCAGCCCGACACTAACACGGCGACACCAACACATACATTGTCTAGTACAGTGCCTCTTGACTTGGCATCCTCACAGGCTCCACGAAACAATGCATGTATCAGGACAGCTACCTACCTATGTTCTTACCAAATCCTGCCATGCCGTTTGGATTCTCAGGGTTCATGTGTGTTGATATTGAGCAACCAACCAAAGGGACAGCTTCAGACTTGAATCCAGATTCCCATGGTTCTCCATCCCGTAAGCTTAAGAATCACTTTCTTGATGCAATCGCTCAATGGAGAGGAGGCTGTAGACACCAAGGCCAGGGTAGAGGACTTTATGATGTGTCCAGGAACTGAGTAGTATTAGAGACTAGAATCACGGGTCCTTGGATCAATATTTAGGGTTCCACAGTTCAGCAAGCTCCCTTGTGAACTGGAAGCCACCAGTACTATGACTTATCCCTCCAAACAGACCCGAGTCGGGAACCCACCTTATACTCCACAGTTTACCTTTATGGTCAGAGTTTCAATTTCTAGTTTATCTCAAGTTAAAAGTGCTTTATCCAATAATTGAAACCTAAGAGATGACAAGTCACCTCCTCAGGTGTCTATTTCTACCACCGGAAGATGCTTGAGAGCTTCCGTATCAATCTCATAGCCAAACGTGACGACTACTGTCCTCTATTCAAATGCTTCACCTGAATCTCACTGTGTGCATCTAACTGCACGCTGACTGCGGTGACACCCACACTTGCCTTTCTAGCCAATGGAAGGAGATTTGGCTTGATCTCTGCCCTCTCCAGCCCCACTCTTCCCTGCCCCTCCACCGCCCCCAGTGACTGCAGCGCCCGAGTTTGTCTTGGGTGCAGTCTGTACCGCACTCCTCTGAGAAACAGGCAGGACAAGTCAGAATAAATAAACGATCCCAGCTAAGGGTAACAGAACTAGCTTTGTGGGGAAAGAAAGAACACAGTCTCCAACCTTCTCCCAGCGTGGAAGTTGTGATTTCAGTCATAGAGACAGGATTTCTCCTTGCAGTGTAAGGACGTGGTGCTGTGAACTGTCTACCCCAAAGCACAATACGGCCTTGTAGGGTTTTTGCTTGTTTGCTGAGTGAAAGATGGTAGGGAATTTGAAAGAAGACCAAGCAGGCGATTTGTGCTGAGCTTCACTGGTATTTCACGGTCAGGATTCCCAGAGTGGTTAACAAATTGAAGCTACCTGCATATCTGTTCAACATGATGAATCATTCAGAACCAGGAGAGGAGCAAGGCACAGGGTGTCAGCATTTGTGGAATGCTGCGAACTTGTGTGTTTTACAGAAAACATCTTCAAACATTTAGACTCTGTCACCCACTGAGACTCACTGAATCAGAGTTTCTGCAGGCTGGGAATTCAACATCTACACAAACTGTTCCAGGTAACTCTGGCTATTACCTAGCCCACCCACATGAAATCTGGTCATAGTTTTCACATCACAAGTTCCCAAATTAAAATGGTAGAATTGGGATGGGATGTAGCACAATGATTAAAATGATAGAACCAGCCATGGCAGTCGGTACTAATCGTCCCCCAGACACAGCACTTTTTGTGATTCAGGTGGCTGGGACCAGCGACTTCTTTCCTTCAGCTAGCTAATTTTCTCTGCCTGAGGTACTACCTCTTTCTTGAACCAAGTAATTATTTGATGCTGACCGTGCTACCATGGACAACGTAATAGTGAACACAACAACGTCGTAGTCTGTTTCTCATGGAATCTGCAAGTTTTAGTCACTAGAGTCCTACACATGTTTGACTCACAAAGTTTGTTTGAATTTATAAACTTGATGTCCCCCTCCCTCCCAGCACCAACTCACTTTTCACACTTGTGACCGACTGTCGGGTCCAATTGGTGGAAAGTCACGAGTACCGATAGTTCTTGGATTGACGTGTCTTCTATTCAAGGTGGTCACCACTTCCAAAGGAACTCCCTGGGCTGATCTTGGGTCAGGGAGCTCTCCCGAAGCGGGCATTGTGAGCGGACAAAAAGTACACTGTTCAGGGGACCACGTCCTTGGAGAGGGGCTGAGGCAAGTCCGTCGGGGAGGGACGGGGAGCTTACTCAGTGGCTTTGGACTCCGCCTCGCTGAGG
Organism: Ctenodactylus gundi; assembly: GCA_004027205.1. NCBI lineage: Eukaryota > Metazoa > Chordata > Mammalia > Rodentia > Ctenodactylidae > Ctenodactylus > Ctenodactylus gundi. The sequence goes on along the minus strand of PVKB01005049.1, from coordinate 27,996 downwards.
ACGTACACCCTCTTCAAAATACAAACGTCAGAGCACTCAGCCGGGCTGCCCGGCTTTGTTCTGCTAGCTGAATTTTGGGTCTGTTTGGACACCTGAGTTTACCTAATTGTCTTGTTTTCATTATCCGTTTAAGACATTTCTTTAGGTGTCGACCTAGACCTGTTCCCAGGAAGGAAAAAAGAGTAGGAGGGAGAGGGAAGAGGGAAAAGAAAAACAGGAGAAAACAGAAGGAGGAAGAGAGAGGGAGGAGGAAGCACAGTGTTTCTGCTCTTGGACGAACGTGTGAACATATAACGAAATTTAGTGTGACGGTGACGTGTATAGGTACCAGGAAAACACAAGGAGAAACTCACAGATTTTCCTAAGTGGGTCTTGGTGGACACAGAGGACTTTTTTTTATTATTTAAGTTCAATAGAGCAGGAAGTAGAGCAGGGAGTGAGCAGCAGAGGAAGCCTCATGGTGGAGAAACGGAGTGGTGAACAGCACGCAGACCAAGAAGCTCCCTACCCAGAATTCAGCTTTATATTGTGAAGGTTAAAAAGGAAATCTATCAAAGAAGACTCCTGAAGGTTGAATTCTGTGGAGCAATCACCTCTGTCTGTGCTTCCAGCCCTCTCAGCCCACCTACCGTGGCCCTTGCTCAGTCGGCTCCATGAGCTTCCCGACTGGCCTCTCCGCTTAGACTCCTCTTAGCCTCTTTCTACACAGCATCCAGAGTAAGTGGCCTTGGAAAACCTGAAATCAGATCCCGCCCCTCAACTGGACCCAACCACTCACTGATGACCAGCAGTATTGCAGGTGAAACTCAAAGCCCTTGGAGGCACCCACATGACGGCACGGCCGGCCGGCCCTCTTCCTGGGCCACTCTCCCGTCCCCGCTCGGGGGCTCCAGGCACTTGGTACTCATCACAGAGCCTCCCATAAGCAACTTTCAATCTGCAGCTTAACCCTCCAATCTAGCTCTCTTCCTCCAGAGAATAGCAAACAATTCACATAAATTTCAACTCTGTGGTAAAATTACTTAGTAATTGCGTTATTACTTGTGCTGTCTCAGTGAAAAGCAAAGAAACATGTTTTTATGAATCGTGTGACTAATAGTGCGTTTTCCCTCAGGCCTGTTGAGCTCCAGAAACTCACCTTCTTCCTCTTTGTGTTCTCTTCTCCTGCCACTGGCTTTGTTGCTGTTGTCACCTTGTTAGCTCAGAATCCATATGACAGGGAGGATTTGGTGAGCCCCGCCCTTAGGCACAAGGCCCAGGTCAGCTTTCCCTTAGCTAAATGGCTTCCCCTGGGTCAACATGTTTTTAGAAAAAGCCTACCAGATTTAGCACCAAGCCCGATATAGGTGGCCTTGTCCATCCCTGAGACCAAGATAAACCCTTCAGGAATTTCTAGCTTAAATGTGTCGGCAGGGGGAGGTTAGGAACACACAGGGGACCAGAGAAGAGTTGCCCCTAACAAGTATTTATCCAAGCATCCTGCAGGCGAAAGCCACCGAGAACAGAAATCCCAGCAAACAGGTGCACAGCCCCAGAGCAGCAAAGGTCTAGGTGTTGGAAGCTGTGTGCTGGTATCTTCGCGCTGACAGGATGCGTGGGTTTTACATGTGTGGATTGTTTATTAGGAAATTAATGGTTCCAGTCACCTTGGCTACACACCAAGGAGACGGGACTAAGATAGCAGACTGGTGGTACCGGAGGAGGCAGAAGGGGACGGACACCCAAGGGAGACAGTTCAGGTCTCAGTCACTCACTATTCATTATTTTTCTCCAGAATCTCTCTCTACACTTACAAAGATGTGCTTTTACTTCACCAGCCCAGCCCATTAGACCAGTGCCACTAGCACCTTGGGAGGCTGAGACAGAAGGGTCAGGGTGTTTGAGCCCAGCCACCATGGCAACTTACATATATAATAGTTTTTCTTAACCTAATGTGTTGGCGTGACCTGACAAAGGAGATCAGTCACCACCCCTTCCGTATAGAAGAGGGGCTTGTGACCAGAGAGAGGCAGGCGTGAGAGGAAGCTGGTGCCTGCGTGGCCGCTGCAGACCAGCACGGAATAGAGACATTTGCTTTGTCCCAAGCTAAAAGTCGCTGCCCAGTGTGTAAGCACGGTTTGGAGGTGAGCGTTCCCTCCTCGGAGGCCAGGAGCCTACCAATCCATGCCAGTGCCACCGCAAGAAGAGCTTCTGTTCATGCTTTAACTGGTTTTTATTTGAGCTGTAGCGGTGAGCCATACATCCTCATTTCTGTACAGCAGAATCTGGAATTGACGAGCTGTGGCCGCGAGGTTGGTGGTATAGACAGAAATGGACGAGGAAAATAAAATAAAAAGCAGATGGGTCATTTGCCAGTGATTGGCTCCTTAACGCGCCAAGCATGCCCTTTCTCGCCCTCCTGATTTCTCAGCTCATCAGATAAAGCGCTTAGTTTGGCGTAGAGACGTGAAACCGGCAGGAATGAGCTCAGTTTTGTTTGGGCTGTTGAGCCCGGTACAGGAGCTCAGCCAAACCAGACACCTCCTGGACAGAACACAGCAGGTTAATAATATTGAAATTTTAAACACGCAATAGAAGACACACGACCCCCTCGAAGCTCTCCCCCTCGCTGCGAACACCCCCATCCCCCGTGCTTGCCACTTTCTAAAGCAGTTCCTAGAAGTCCTCTTTCCTGAGTGTCATTAAGGGATGTGATCAAAAATCCAGTGAATGCCGCTGCTCGGTGGCAGGCTGCCCTCACCCACTTTAGTCACCCGGTCTGGCAGCACGTGACTTTTGGCTCTTCCATAGAATCAAAATAGCCACCAAAAGTAAATGTTTCGAACCTACTAACGACATTGAGAGGACCGCGGCCGCACAACTAGAGACACAGAAGATGACTTCCAAAATTTCTTCGGAAAGTGGCAAGAGTGATGGAATCATGTACCACAAGTAAGAGGAAGGATCTTGGGGGGACTCATGGCAGTCATGTGTCTTTTACTTCAATAAAGTATTTTTAATTTTTAACATTCACCGTACTTTTCGATCATACTGTGTAAATCATTACGTGTCCTTGTCTTTGAAAGGCAAATCTCTGTTTCCAGTTGTCGTTTCCTAAAAGCACAAGTTCCTGTCCTGGAGCTTTGGCCACCATCTGGCCACTCACACCATTAGCCTGAGAAAAACTAATTCCAGCCAAAGGCAAAAGACTGAGTCCTTTGTGAGTCTTCCTGGCCTCTTAAGCAAAACAGTTGCTACATGTACAGCTCATTGCTAAGCACACATGAGGTCCTGGGTTGTGGCTCCAGTGTGGCAGTAAAGAAAAAACGAAATGAGCAATTTTAAGAAACTTGGAAGCAACTGGATAGGCCAGTTAATCATATTGACATGGTATTAGGTAAGTGACTTCACCTCTCCAATCTATTGCAAATTATAGCCAACCACAATTCTTACTTCATACTTTTTATTAAATCTGATGAAGTATGGAAAGCCTTTAACACAATGCCTAAGAGTTAGGGAATACCTATTTTGTTTTTATTGTCTATGAGCCAGAATGGAAATTTTTACCTGACTCTCAGGAAAAAAGAAAAACAAATGTGGAGCGCCCAGCCCGCCTTGAAACCCTGAGAATGCTAGCTGAGACGCTTGTCGCTTTGAGCGCAGAAGCTACCCACCAGGTAGGATTAAAAGGGCGTGGTGGCAGGCGAAGGTAAGAGTCAACTGATGGGCCCCTCTATATCTGAATTTTCTTTTCAATCTCTTCCAAGACCATAAAGATTTCAGATAAGCCGAACCATCATCAAGCTCTCCTCGTATTTCTTGTTGTGATTGTTTATTTTCATGATGGCGGTGATAAAAGCAACATTTGTTATTTAATTCTCAAGTTGTAAATTAGGTCAGAAATTGGAAAGCAAGTGTAGTTCCCCGACACAGGGGAGGCCCACTCACGGCGGCCTCTACATCCCTTTAACCTGCGACGTAGTGCTTGAATCAGCTAGATGCACTAGTAGAAATGTTCTCATAGTAAGCACAGAAGTCCTCCTTTTTTTATTTCGTTAAGATCTGCCCTGAGGGAATTTATGCAGCATCAACATAAATAAATCCGCCAGCGTCTCAGGAGCGCGTAGGAGACTCTCAGCCTCAGCTCCAGCCCCAGGGGAGGGCGTGGTTGGACAAGGGCAGACTAGAAAGCCAGCCAGTAGCACATGCTTGGTAAAGGGACTCAGCCCTGTCAAAGGCGTGTTGCCTTGGCTTCACGACTACTGAATTTTTAGTAAGTTGAGAGACAGAGGAAATACTCAAAACAGTCTGAGAATCCGCTAGCCCGGTGGTCCCCAACCTTCGTGACACGGGGGATCCGGTTAGTGGGAGGTGGTTCTCCCAAGGATGGAGGGGGTAAACGTATTCAGCAGCAGGTTATTGGAGGATGACTTTGAAATGCAGTAGCAGCAGGACGGGGGCTCGGCCGGCCTCCTGTGGGTCAGCAGCGGCATTAGAACCTGATAGGGGCGCGCTGACAGGAGGCGGGGCTTCACTCCAGCTCCCCTCCGGCTGGTGCAGGTCATCTCTGGTTCCTCAAAGGCCCATGGGCCACACTAATCCACCGCGCAGGGGCTGGGGATCCCTGCAGTAGCCCATAATCGAGGTGCTTCTAAATAATGGACAGTGATGTTCTTGGTGTGAAAAGTTAGGTAGTTGTTTAAAACTGTGGGGTTTTTTTAAAGAATACTTTATGGAGAAAATATTAAGGAAAAGGATGGTTACAAAGAAAATACAAAACAACACTTATGAGTAAGTCTGCCCAATATTATATCAAAGATACAGACATGTAACCATGCATGTAAATATGTAAATATGCATATGCATAAAATATGGTCATTTCTAATGATCTTCCTAAAAGGGAAGGGGAGGATTCCAGTGTGGTGAAACTACAGGTCATTCAAAATCATGTTTTCCTTAATATTTCCTATACAGTTGAAGAAATAGATAAAAATTACTAATGAGTTTCTTTTTTAAAAAAAAACCCTACAGAATAAATTTTAAAAAAACTATGAAGCCGAACCTCAGAACTAAATTTCTGCTGCCCCTGTCTCTGTACTTTGATATTTTCCTTTAAGAAATGACTTTTTCTTGGTCAGTGTGTACCTGATTCCTGCACTCAGCTCACAGGTGAGCTCATGACAGAGTCCTGCCAGCCCAGCATCCGTCTTCTGGACTGCAGAATCCTTTATTTTGGTTATATTGAAGAAGAGATGGTGCTTATAGGAATTTAAAATTTCAAATGCTTGATGTTTAGCAAGGAAGTCCTATGCCTGAGAAAGAAACAAGGTCCAAATCTTGAAACAAAAAAAAGTTTCCAGCATCCAGCCATGCTTGAAGACACACGTAGTCCTTGATTTTGTTAGTTGGTGATTTCGTTTTATATCTCAATTGTGTAAGATGTTCAGTTCCTTAATTTCTTTCAAGCAGTTCCTGCTTTTGTTGTGACTGTGTTTGTTTCTCAACTCGTGGAGTTATTTCTGAGAACATACAGCGTCGTTCAAAGACATCAGTCCAGATATGACAACGAGGGAGAGAAAGAGTCCCTCCAGCCTCTTGGGGTAACAATGGCAGGAGCAGGGCCGTGGAAGGAGGACAGGGAAGGTGAGTGTGCGCGCCCGCCGGAAGGTGAGGTGGCTGGAGGTGTTGGTGAGATGTCCGTCGGGGACGGAAGTAGAGGGCTCGCGCTGGGAAGCAGGAACCAGGTAGAGCGTCAAAAGTCGAACTCCTGGGCAAATGCATTAGGAATTGTGCTATTAGCAGTGGAAAACACGGTATGGTGTGTGTGCGAGTGTGTGTGTGTGTGTGTGTGTGTGTGTGTGTGCGCGTGAGACTCTGCCATCGGGCTGATCCTGAACTCACTGTGCAGCCCAGGCTGGCCTCAGACTTACTGTGCTGGGATTACACGTAAGCGCCACCATGTCCAGCATGTGTGATGCTGGGGTGTCAAACTCAGGGTCTCGTACCTGCTAGGCAAGCGCTCTAACTGCTGAGCTATGCCTGATTTTTAATAAAAGTGTGACCTGTTGAAAATCACCCTTTGAGGGAAATAGTAGGGGAGTCACATGGGAGCGAGGACTGCCCCACCTCCCCCTCCCCTCTGCCTTCCTCCTCCTCCCGCTGTGCCTTCCTCCCTCACACCAGTCCTGGCCTTCGTTGGCCTTCCTACTGACACGTGTTCGCAATCCACGGTTATCACGTTTGACCTCCGCTTCCCGCTTGGGTGCCGCGCGACTTACAGTTACTCACTACCGTCTCGGCTCAGCAGTTTCCTCTTATAAGACAAGGTGGTACAGCTAAGTGGTTCTTCCACATTTGAGTTTTTTCTTTACTGGATGTAAAAATAGCAAACGTGGGGCTATGAAACAGGGGGAAAAAAGAGGGTCACATCCTACAAGTGTGGCTCATTTCTATAAATTGTCTCTTTCACCAGCCCTAAACGTGCCACATTTTAGGCCTTATCATTTGTTCGATATGTGCAGAATAGACTGGGGCTGAAAGCAGCTGTCTGAAGAATGCACGGATGCATCGTGGTCCCCGGAGGGGCCCCAGACGTTGGCTTCTGAGGATGTCACCATGTCACCAGGAGAATGTCACCATGCAGGTCTTTTCTGGGATCTTCCAGGCACTCAATCATGACCCCATGCATCACAGGGCGTGGCACCGTGGGGCTGGACAATAGGAGCTGTCCACCCTGTGGAAAGGATGATTTATATCAGGGCCTCAGTAATAATGGTCTTAAGCAACTGCTTTTAGCCACAACCCTGCTGTTTTCAGCCAGCAACGCCATGATTCCTGACTTAGCACAGTGACCTTTCCCTAGGACATTCAATGACACAGAGATCTCGGGATACCGGGAAGCTTATTCAGTCTGTGTGTACCGATTTCAGTGTGACAATACTGGACTCTCCCTCGAGAAAAGCTCAAAGCCTTCCCTGCAGAAAATAGACATTCATAACTTAACTTGCTCTTAGGAAACACTGTATAAGTGATACAACCCCAGTGGAAGACCGTGTGATGAGACTGTATATGTTACCAATGCATATCCAGAAATTTCAGGTTTAGAAATGCGCCCCAAACGTGTGCCCCAGGTGTTCACACAGTGACTCTCATGGGTATATAATATCTGCGAAAGAATGCATGCTAAAGGCTTCACAGAGGAGGCGTCACAGTGCCAGCAGCTAAGTCTCAAGTACATTAGCAAAAAATGATGGGTGCATGGCTCTAGACAGATGGGAAGAGGAGGCTAGAAACAGACAGTGGCAGGTGGGTGGGGGGTCGCAGGTGACACAAGCGAAGAGAAAGAAAGCAAAGGGGGAAACGTGGAAGTGTGAGATGGTGAGAATACAGTGAAGGATTAAATTCCAAAAAACATTATCATAGTAAAAGACACCCTGCCCTGAAGCCCCTCCACCCCCTGGCCACTGGCAACACGTCTGTCTCCCGTGCTCACCATTCTCTGGAGCAGTTCTGCACATCTGCCATGGCTGTCTCAATGCCCTGAGCTGGCGCAAAACATTTACCTTTCATGATCATTTTGGCTTTGAGGATGAGCTAGCGGGTATGCAGCGCCAGATCTGGTGGCTGAGGTGGATGACGACATGCCCTGCGTTCCTTTGGGGGCGCTAGGAAGCAGTAGTCGCTGTATTTTTTTTTTCACTTCTCATAAGACACTCACGAAAAGGGACTTCCAGAACTGCTTCAGAAAAAGGCCAGAATAACAGGACGACTGTGTTCAAACCAAAGAGGGGATTTTAAAAGGTGCCCAAAGTAAAGGCGGACCACGTCAACGTGTCTCTTACTGCAATACATTTTTAAACATTTAAACATTCCCCATGTATTTGGGCCACACTTTAGATAAGTGAATGTTGAATAACCTTTGCAAAAATATTTAAGACTGCAAGTGTACCAGACCTCAGGGTTGTTGGATTTTGGAATATTTGCAGGTTTCTTGGGAATGACGCCAGGTCTGTGCAATTCACTCATGCTGTGTGCACACCTTATACGTGTAGTCTGAAGGTAATTTCATAGAGTGTTTTCATTAGCCCTACACTTGACTGTGAGCTGTTTGCTACTCAGTTGTGGAATTTTCCGTTCATATGTTATACTGGTGCTCAAAAGTTGCCAAATTTCAGGGCATTTGCAACTTGAGATTTAAGATCAAGAATATCAATCTGTTTTCATTTCTATATTTCTGCAACTGTTCTGTAGTTTTGAAAAAATTTTAAAACGTTGTTTAAACAGGGAAAATTAAACCAAATTACTCATTTCTAAAATTGTGTGGCTTCTGAAATTCTCAGGGAAAAAAATCTCAAGAAATAAATAAAAGAGTTTTGGGGCTATAGGAATAGCTCAGCAGTTAAGGCACTTGGCTTAGCAGGTGCAAGACCTTGAGTCTGATTCCCCAGCACCACATAACCTGGGTGTGACGGCACACACCTGTAATCCCAGCACTTACAAGACTGAGGCAGGAGGGTTGCTATAAGTTCAAGGCCAGCCTGGGCTCCATGGTGAGTTCAGGACCAGCCTGAACTGCACTGAGATCCTGTCTCAGAAAAACAATAAATAAACACACAAATAAACAAATAGAAATTTCATCTCTCTTTAAAATGAAGATGTACACTGACCACTGATCAATAAAGATCTATCCTAACCCTTTGGCCTTTTTAATTTAATACACACATTTACCCAGAGAGTATTTCTGTTGCATTTCATCACTGTTAATTTTGCCATTTACACTTTCTAGAAGAGGAAAACCATTTTGATATTATAATTATAAAACGCCCTCTATGCATCTTAACCCTACTGAAAATGAGGATTAAACATACTAATATTATAAATAGCCAACAAATATTCTTAGCATGCATCTTTAAAACTATTTAAATATCTCTATTATCAAACCATAAGTGGATTCCTAGTTTCAGAGGTGAATATGTGTCTAGACGTCGCTTAGGGAACGGCCCACTTTGGTCAGTGTGATTGTCCCTTCCACTGTGGAGCGTGACCCCTGAAGCCTCCATTAAGTTTTTTCTTAATCATCAGACAGCCTTTAGGAAAGAACACGGTAACAACACCACATCCGTCACCACAGCTTTTGAGCCACCTAACCCCCAGCGTGATGATCCACCTTGTGGTGTCTGATTGTCCCCTTAGCAGGAGGACAGAGAGAGCTCCTGGTGACCACTGCAGCCAGCGTGGAGTCCAAGGGGAGAGCAGAGAACGAGGCCGAGGCTTTGCAGATGTCTCTTCAAACCTGAACCGAGGCCACAGTGCCCCACTCCGGAAGTGTGCGCATACATTCACATATTGAATAAACATTCCTAAACCTCCATTTTTTAAATTTGTTTTACTGGTATAGGTTGGCTCCTGTGGGGGGCTGGGCCCATCTGCGAGTCGCATCCTAATCTTCCCGTGTTTCCTTTCCTTCCCAGCCGTCCTGGCTCGCCCATTCCCGGGTTCTGCCACCCAGAAGCCACTTCTCTATGTTCACCACGTAGATATTCTTGTGCTCGTTAAGGCCTTTACACTCGGCGTTTCTCATTTGGGGAGGACTTCGTTTTGTTTCAGACTCAACAAAGACAGGGAAGAAGAGGAGCAGTGGAAGTGCCTGCCCCCTGGAGGTTGGAATGTTGTCTCCCGGGCCTCCCAACCCTTCTGCTGCTCTGCTGCATCCTTGGGTGTCTGCGGGAACAGGTCATCCCGCCTCCTTCCTTCCTTCCCTGGGGAGGCAAGGCAGCCAAGACCGTAGCAGAAAGCTGGTCTGTGAGAAAACCCCGCCTTGCCGCCCCATTTGAATCCAGCCAATGGCAGACCGCGGGGGACCAGCTAAAGCAGTCCTTCCTGAATGTTCGCCCCCAAACAATAAGGCTCTTCTAACTCAAGGCAGCAGAAGCTAATTGCAGTGTTCTCCAAACAAATTTTGTTGAAATGATAAGGCCGCACTTCAGAACAATCGCCCTGGGGCAAATGGGTGTGCAGGCTGCACCCTGGCGCGTACCCACGAGGCCAGGGTGCGCCTGAGCTGGAAGCACCCATCTGGCAAGCAGAGAAGGCCGGCGCAGTGAGGACAGCTGCTCCCACACGTATATCATGTCGGATGTCGGTGAGCTCAGAGTGCTGTGTAAACAAGCAGGCGGGAGGCCAGCCTAGACTCAGATCCCCGTCTACTGACGCCAAGTTCCTGCTTGGTTCTGTGGCTGAGAAGAACAGCCGCCTTGGTTCTCTCTGTGACACGGCGCATCCAGGTAACACCGTTCCCACGGAGGGCTGGACATGTCCACAGTTGCTGTAGACTATCGCAGTGACAGGTTTCCACGGTACAACCACACCCTCCCCTCCCTTCTCTCATTTAAAACGACCTCCAGAGGAGGCACACCAGGTCGTCCAGGCAACTTAACGGGCAAGAAAATGGGCTCAGAGAGTGGAAGTGGCCCATGGCAATAGCCAGACTTTCCTCAGGAAGCGGCACCACGGGTCGGGACCGGTTCTGCTGGTGCCCAGGCCGTGCCCTTTGATGCTCAAAGAGCTTCTGTCTCCATTAGTTACACAGTCAGAATCTTCAGGACCTCCAAGTAGCGTGGACTGGCCCTTGAGCCTCCTTTAAGTTTAGAACACCTTTTTTTAAAGTAATTTTTGTTTTAACCTGAACGAGCAATGCTCGGGTTCCACGTGTGTTCCCGTGGGATTGAGCCTAGCTCGGCCTTCACGGCTGGTCTGACACTGCAGAGCCGGAGAGTGTTTACTGATCGGTTGGGCAGGTGACAGGAGGCTAGGAAAAGAGCGACCCAAAGGGGTCCGGTTGAGGCACAGCACACGAAGCCCTTGTGTTCAGAAGAAAGCAAATCTAGCCCACGTCGACTGTCTAAGGTTCAGACACGGTGCGTTTCCCAGGCTGGACTCACGGGGAGATGGTTTTCTTCCTTATCCTGCGTACTAGGCTTGCCACCTCCTTTAGGAAAACGAAATCATTATTAAAAAAAAAAAAGATGTGACAATAGCAAATGCCCCTCATCACACACTTGCCATGGCTCGGTACCATGCTGACCAGAGCTAAGAAAGGCCGACAAGGACGGAGAGAGGGGGGGATTATCACACTCCGGTGGTAGGACGCCATTGCAGAAAACGTATGGAGGCTCCAAAAACAAACAAACAAACAAAGCCAACTAGAAACTGCTACCCAGGATCAACAATGCCACCACTGGGCACGTTTCCAAAGGAAATGAAATCAGCATGTCCAAAAGACATTAGCCAGACCCGTGTTCATCACAGCACTGTTCGCAAAAGGCCAGACGTAGACTCAATCGAAGCGCTCATGAGCACATTAACAAATAAAGAAGATGCCATATAACTATAATTGGAATATTACCCGGCCATGACAGTGAATGAAATCTGGTTATTTGTGGCTACACGGAAGAGCTTAGTGGATATGACGTTAAGTCTAATAACTCAGCACAGGAAGGCAAGCCTTTAGTGTTGTCTCATGGTTGTAAGGTTAAAAAACCGATCTCGTAGAAGTCAACAGTAGAATCTTGGCCAGCAGGAGCTGGGAAGCTGGGGACGGGACGCACACAGGAGGTCAACGGGTCCCGAAGCACAGCTGTAGAAACATGACTCGCAAGGCTCCCTTGTACGGTAAGGTAACTAGAATTAGCAATTAATTGCATGTTTCAAGATAGCCAGTGGGGAAATATAGAATGTCCTGAAAACAATAAGAAAAATGTTTGAAGTGGTGGATATAACAATTATCCTGACCTGTTCGTTACACCTGTGCATGTGCATTAAAATATTACTCTATAGCTCATAAATCCATATGATTACTAAGTTAATTAAAACAACTCTTAAAAAGAAGAGTGCCAGTAGCTAACAAAGCTTCCAGGTGCTACCTTAAGCCCTGTACACTGAGTGACATAATTAATCATCACAAAGAAACATACGCAGAGCCTTGGAGTCACTAGCTTTGTCCCTATTTTTAAAAGGAGGGGCCGGAGGAGTGGCTAGAGGGCTTGCCTAGCAAGCGCTAAGTCAAGCGCTAAGTACCCAAGTTCGATCCCTCCCCCACCAGCACCACTTTAGTGGGGCATGGTGGCACACGCCTGTAATCCCAGCATCCAGGAGGCTGAGGCAGGAGGATTGTCATGAGTCCATGGCCAGCCTGGGCTCTATAGTGAAAATACATGTATTTTTTTTTAATGAGGCAAGTGCAGAGCAGAGAGGTTAAGGCCCTCATCTGTGTCTGAGGCCCTGGTTCAAAGCCCTCGATTTTGAACCTGGAAACATGGCACTCAACAAGGAAACAGAACACATTGGGAAGGGAAGGGCATTTTCTTTCTTTTAGTTCTCAGTGGCTCTCCCTAAAGACAAAAGAAGGCTTTGTTTGCCTGGTACTCCTGACTTATCTGGCCCAGCAGGCAGGACGTAGGACTTTCTTGGTAACCCCTCCGTCCACCCTGTAAGGGAAGGGGCTCTGGAGCGGCAGGACAGGCGAGCTCTCCAAACCTCCTGCAGTTCCAGGCTGGGAGGTGGGGGGGACCCATCCGCATTCCTGACTGTCAACCACACCGGCCTCGGGGTCCCGCCTGGACGCTCATAAGTGGCTGACGCTGCGCTCAGCCTTAACGTCCTGATGGGTGATGAAGTCAAAAAGACCCAGCTGTTTTCTCAAAGCTGGTGAGACGGTTCAGTGGCTCGCAGAAGCCGTTCAGTGCTGGCTCGACAGACAGGCCCAAAATTATAGGGCCGAATGCCCCATCTTCTTGTGGCTAAAGCAAGACACTTTTTTTCCCCGAGAAGATCGTTGTAGAGTGAATATCTCCAATCTAACCTGAAGCTTTTAGGTTAGACACATCCTTCTGTTACCATAACAATCTCTAGTACGACATTCGAGGTGAGCCATAAACTTCACGGTCCCCAAGAAGAAGTGATTTGTGAAGAAGCCACAGACAATTACTGGGCAGGAATCAGCTTTCTGCACATCCGAGCCAGTCCCTGCTAAGTTTCAGAGGGATCCGAGCACAGCCAACTTATGCCCATATACCAAGGAATGTGCATCCATTTAAAAAATATTTACAGGGGCTCAATTACATGGAAGCTTTTTGCTAACCAAACTCCACCACCAACACCTCCAAGTCTTCTAGAGACCTCGCTCTTAAAGCAGAAAGGAAGCATAAAAAAAACAAAGATTGTGAAGTCATTTTTTTGAGACAAGGTCTCACTGTTTCTGAATATCTATGTAATGTTCATAATTGCATAAAGGCTGTAACCAGGCTGGTCCTGAACTCACTATTGTAGCCCAGGCTGGCCTCGATATCACAGCAGTCTTCCTGCCTCAGCCTTCAGATTACTGGGCTTACTAATATGAGCCACCACACCCAGATTATATGGTGTTAGGGAACTGAACTCAGAGCCTCGCACTTGCTAGGCAAGCACTCTTAACTGTTGCGCTATTCTTCCAGCTCCAGAAAAGGAAGTTCTTCACTAATCCTTCCCCACTACACACACACACCCTTCCCACCAGCAGACCTGGACAGCCTGACGTAGCAAAATGACATCATCTCACGCCTGGAGAATGTCCCACCCAACTGCCTGGAACAAGCCCCTGGCCTGCGCACACTGACCTCCCCAGTGGGGACTGCTGTTCTGCTAACAACGTCCGGAGTGGCTCTGAGTGACAGCATCTGAGCCGCGGGTACTGGGCGGGCAGAGGATGCTCTCACGCAATTCCAATTCAGAAATCATAGAAACTGCTGAGTACAATAAAGGGGGGCGGGGGGAGGCCTGAGGCTGGAACCCTTGTTTTCTGACCTGGAAAATGGGAACACTGGCATCAGCTCCGTGACAGGATCGATGTGTGATGGACAGAACCTGGCAAGCCCTCCGGTGCCCCAGCAGACACACTTCCCGGTGCTAAAGACGCAACAGGTCAAAAATCTTTCAAGAGGAAGTGCAGTTGGGGTACGGGGACAGTTGTGGGGATTTGGGGGCTTGTTTGGTTTTGCCCTGGGGTTGGTTTGTTCGCTTGCCTGCTTGTTTATAAAATGAATCTGCAATTGTTTAAAGGAAAGTGCGAAAGAAATGAAAATACCTGGGTTGGAACCGCAGCTGTTAGGACAGCAGTTCCTAAGTTCCTCCAGCACGCCTGTCCTGCAGATCTGGAAGGCTTTCCTGTACACGCTGAATTAACAAATAGATTGACAGGTGCCTCGGAGAGCAGGTAAAGTTGACCCACCTTGGTGCAGGCCCAGAGCCCGGCCCCTCCCCTTGTGGGCGGGTACCACACCTAGCCTCCCCGTGATTGGCCTGGGCCCTTTGCTCGAGGACACTTAAGGATAAAGGACGATGTTGCTGAAGGCCAAACTACAGGGAAAGAGAGGAGTGAGGAGAGAAAGATGGTCTAGCCTCCTCGGGCAGAGTGGATTCCGCCAGACAGGGGAGGGACAGGCTAGGAGGCGGGAGAGGGACAGGCTAGGACGGGGCTGCCGCTCACCTCTGCACGAAGGCAACTAGGCCAGGACGTTTTCCTTATACACTGCACACTGTAATGGAAGGAAGGAAGGAAACATAGGCGTTCCAGGGTCCACTCCCAGGGTCAGACATTCGCAGACTGGACACAGGTCACTGCAGGGACTCGGCCACCATGAAGCTTGAAGAAAAGTTCGAGAGCAATGGGAGCCTTGTGGGCAGGACCCGGCCTTGCCCAGGGGAGAAGCCCAGGGAGAATGGCAAAGCCGAGGTCCGCGCAAAGCAGGAAGCAGACGGCAAAAGCCACGGGCCCTGGAGACGTCTCAACAGGTACACCTGGCAGGAGATCCAGAGGCACAACCAGGAGACCGACCAGTGGCTGGTGATCAACCGCAAGGTTTACAACGTCACCGACTGGGCCAGAAGGCACCCGGGGGGTCACCGGGTCCTCAACCACTACGCTGGGGAAGACGCCACGGTAAGGAGCTCCGGCCTTCCCTCTTTCCCCCCCCCCCCCCTTTCCTTCCCTCCTCTCCTCCCAGAGCTCCTGGCTGCCTTCCCAACAGCATTCAAGTATGTGCACAGATCCCATGATCTCTCATCTCCTCCCAGACCAATTTTTCAAGATTCCTATCTAGCAAGGCTTTGGAAGGATTGAGGCTGCGAGGTCTAGCCCTTACAGGAGCCAGGTTTAGGATGACCTCGGGAGCAGATGACAGGGGATAAGACTGCGTCTCTGTGTTCTGGGTTTTCTTTTGTTCTGTGTATTTCACTTTGTTATGTTGGGAAACAGATTTGCTGTCTTCTAAGAGGAAAGTCACAAATAGGTGAGTAAAATCCTGGGGGAAAAAAAGGCTTGCAGCCCAGGTGCAAATCTCTAAGAACCTGATGAGTGGAGTGTCTGCAGGAAGGAAGCGATTTGTGCAGTGGACCTCTGTTGTCGGCAATGATGACGACCAACAATGACCTCGACTCTTGGAGTCTATGGGGCTCTTTGGCACCCGGTGGCTCATTCCGAATCACAGGGATGATGTAATCAGCTTCTATGGACACAATCTAGTGCACCAGCTCACTTCAAGTTCCTCAGGAGGGAAAAAAAAACTTTAGTCCTACAGTAAAGATGAAAACATTGGTGATCAACCAAGTGAAAAATATGTCGCACAGCAGTCAACAGATGGACCCAAATTTTGGAATCTGGTTGGCTTGACCCTAAACTCATGTACATGTGACTTTTTAAAAAACAAAACTTCCATTTAATATTTAAGGATGAGGTCTCCCAAACTCATGAGTATATTTAGGAAATCATTTTTTTAAATATCCTATAGGGCTGTCTTCTCTCAATTAGAAATTTTGTCTTTAACGGCACACGGGTAAAGAAACAGAGGGTGGGGGGGGGGTGGGCAAGGGACTAACGCAGAGGTAGAAAATTCATAGATGGCAGAACAGAAACGGAAATCTGGGCTTGGGAATTTTTTACTGTCATTGTTGATCTCACAAGCGGGCACAGCTGGTTTCAAAGCCTAGTTTCAAAGATATTTGCTAAGCACCAGTCTGCAAGGGCATGTGCCAGTGATAAAAAAAAAAACTGGCGGGTACTTGGCAAATCGTTAAGATATAGTCGCCTATTTTCACTCCCCGAGTTCTGTCCCGCCCCACCCGCTTCCTCACGTTCTTCTCCCACCTGCTGTCTCACTGCCACTCTGCCTGAGCAAAGTCTTTCCGTCTAAAGTCACATGCCCACTACTTTATCCAGCTCTCATTTCTTTAATAACAAAGTTCAACCTTTCATTAGTAAAACGAGCATGTAGTAAGGGATGGGAGTGTCACATATCAGGAAGATACAGGCTGTGCAGACACTTTGGCGTCACAGGTAGAAGAAGCAGGTGAGAAACATTTGAATGGGAATAGAATAATTTGCAAATAAAAATGGAAAGCGAAAGACCACAAATCCCTAACTAGCTCCTCCCTTGATTTTCACAGCTGAGATAAAATATGGACAAGGTTTTTTTTTCATAAAGTCATAAAACAAGTTATGCCCGAGCCAGGGTACATGCTGCCAGCTGTGCTGGAAATAACTGTTGTTCTCACTCAGTTTGAAGCAGCCAGATGAGAAATCTTTAACTAATAAGGTTTATTCCCCGGAAATCAGGAAAAGACTATCCTATATCCAACTCTAGCCAAAATTTTTTTAAAGAATTGATTCATGTATTAGGAACTGTCTGAAGATGAGAGACAGAAATTGTGCTGCCTTATAGTTCATAAACGTTCAGAAACAAAATGAGCCTCGGTTTCCCAGTGGGAACCTGAAACCAGAAATATCCAGAGGAAAGACTCGCCAAGGAAAGAGAATTCTAGAAGTATCTGCAGAAGCAGGACGCGTGCTGATAATCAGCAGAGTCCACGGTACCCAGAGGGTGAGGAGCCCGAGCCCAGGGCCGGCTCTGTGAGCCAGGCAACTTCCCTGGAGGGCTCCCCGCCTCCGCTCCACAGTCTGCCAGTAGGAATGGCTTTCCCACCTGACTGCCTTGTGGGAGAGGGAATGAGTGCACACGCAGTGTCTGGCATAACACTGGGCAGAGGTAACAGCTCATTGAATTGTGTCTCTGTCGAATTCCCCTCACCAGCATCCGTATCCTCAGAAATAAGCTTCCTTTCAGTTGTTCTGCGTGGGCTGAGCTGAGACGTGCTAACTGGATTTGGTGGCCTTTGCTTGGGAGCAGAGGAGCAGATGGTAGGGACCCACGGTGATCTAGTGAGGCGGGCAGAGCCGCCAGTCAGAGGAGTGCACGAGGTCAAGGGTCTGCTCTCGAACCCCAGACACGCGCTCAGGTTCACCTCAGTTTTGTTTCATTCTTCCAAGATGTTCAGTGTTTTCCAAGGAACTTTATCAAGAAAAAAAAAATTGTATTTAAGCTAAGTGTGGTAGTACACTCCTGCCATCCCAGCACCCTGGGAGGTGGAAGCAGGAAGATCAAAAGTTTGAGGTCAACGTGGGCAAATTGGGCGGGAAGAGCGGAAGTGGAATCTCTGTGCGTCAGTCCTGGACCCGTGGCTGACGCTGCCCAGAAGGCACACCTTTCTCTTACACAGATGTCTTTTCTTGATCTCATCCAGGTGAGAGCGATATGGCTAAATGGGTCACCAGTCCACTCGTTCATGGGGTGTGTTATGGTAAGGCCCTTGTTAGGGGTCTACCCTGATGGTTGAGGGTACAGGTGTGGGGCTGAGATGGGCCTGGTTCACACGTGGGCTCCATGCTTCCTAAGAAGGTCCTTAGGATGCTGCTCTTGGATTCTTCCAAAATGGATTTTAATATTTTCCAAGGAACTTTACCAGGAAAAAAATGAATTTCAGCTGGGTGTTTCAGTGCACCCCTGTAATCCCAGCACTCTGGGAGGATCGCAGGTTTGCGCTCAACAAGGGCAGATTGGAAATAATAGTGAAATCTTGTCTTGAAAATAAGTTATACAAAATGGGCTGAAGACGTAGCTCAATGAGTAAGCCCTGGATTCAATCACAACAACAACAAAAAAGAAAGAGAAACCTATAAAAAAAAGAAGGTTGGCACATAAGCTCCTCTGTTATTGTTATGTGTTATTATAGAAAGTAATTGTATGTATGAGTTGCTCAGTCCTTTTGAGCTCTGTAATTTAGAGATAATGTCACATTGCTACTTACCTGAATTCAGGCCCAGATCTTTTCACTTGTATGAGCTGACCCAAGTGAGCCAGAAACAACTTGTGCATTCAGCAAGAATTGATGGTTAGCATCATATATCATTACAACATGAGAAGCCATTTTGTAGTTATTACAGTAGGGACGGCAAGCCATGTTTATGACAGTACGTATATCTGAGCCATGCATTTTACATAAGGCAAGAATATAAACCAAGTTTCACAGAGAAATGTGAATGCAGGGGCAGGTGTGTGATGGATTGGCAGAGTCAGGGGCTCAGAGGGAAGAAGCAGGTGTGCCGTCCTGCCAGCCCGCTCCTCGTGCCTGTACACCAGGAGGAGCGCAGAGATGTGGGCGCTTCCCCATGAGCGTCCAAGGCCAGCACGACAAGGAGCCGGCAACACAAGCTCAGAGGAACTGAGGCAGCACCTACTTTCAACCATCTGGAGGCCTCGCGTAGAGAATATGGCACAGGTGTGTGCGCCTTCCAAAGAGAAAACCCCACCTGGCTTGGGAAGCAGAACCCACAGAGGCAAGGCTGGGGCACAGCAGGTCAGGTGAGGTCTGTGTGGAGACAGGTCTGTTCATGCCCTGAGTAAGCATCAAACTGGCAAGGACATCCGCAGCTGACCACTTCCTTTGCTTAGCACAGGCTGGCCCGGAAGTGCACACTCCTTGCTGTCCACAGCCACCGGCACACAACGTGGACAGCAGGGGAAGACGGAGGGACGGAAAAAGAGAGGAGAGAGGTGCAGGCAACCCTCCTTCCACTCCACAGACGCGCTCCCTACCCAGCACCCTGCCCGCCTCACCCTGCCACAAAGCCAGCCAGCATGTCCCAGCTGTAGGTGAAAGGAAGGTCCCAGCCAGCTCTGACTGCCTCTTTCCTGAGTCGCTAAAATCTTACAAATGGCTTGAATTCTGGCTCTAGTTGTAAAGCAGCTGTGGGCAGAGAGAGGCGCGAGTTTCAAGTCCTGCCAGACAGATACGGGCCATGAGAAGAGGCTATTTCTCCGCAGTTGGGCCCGGCAGTAAGCGCAGGATGGAATCAGGAGGAGCAGGCCCAAACGGAGGAGGACCCGGGTGGAGTCCAGGGAGGACACGGAAGCCCAAGCCGAGCGTGGACCACAGGAGTGGAGAGAGGCCGTGGGTGGGGGGAAGCAGACCAGACGTTTGACGAGTGACTGGATGGGTTAGCAGTGAGAATTTGCCTAAAGGAGAAAGGCAGAAAGGCAGAAAGAAAGAAAGAAAGAGAGAGAGAGAGAGAGAGAGAGAGAGAGAGAGAGAGAGAGAGGGCAGAAGGAAGGAAGGAAGGAAGGAAGGAAGGAAGGAAGGAAGGAAGGAAGGATCCTAATGAGTGGTAAAGTGCCCCTGAAAAAGAAAGTTACTGTAAAATATTTAAAATGATGAAAAAAAAGTCCATATGTTCTTTGGAAATCTGGCTTGGGTGAGCAGATGGTCTTACTACTGGACAGGAGGACGGAGGGCTGCGCAGGACAGGAGGGAGAGAGAAAAAGCAGAGACAGGAGAAGAGCCAACGAGTTGCCTTGCCGTGAAAAGGCAGCCGGCTGCTCCGGGTGGGCACAAGGGAGCCCCGCGGCTTCCCGCGGCACCTTCTACCCCAGCAGCCGCCCTCCAGGAGGACAAAGGGGCACTCTTCCCACGATGGGTGCCTTCACCACTCTCCCTCCCTTGGAGCAGGGCAGGGAGTGCTGGAAGGAAGAGAGGGCACCTGCCCCGAGGACAGGGAAGGGACGTCCCCTCTGCTGGGTGCGTGGTATTCCTTGGAGCTTTCTCTTGTGTTTTGAAATGGGTAAACCAAGATCTACATCCCAGGCGCCTTGTTTGGGGATATCCATTCTCCACCATTAGTTTTTTTTTAACTTATGTTTGCTGATAAGTCAAGTTCTTGGGGGGAAATTCCAACCCATATTAGCAAATTGATAATATACAAATATCTCTGGTGCCTAAATTCAAAGCCTAATCTCTTAGTAGACTAGGTAGGTCTTACAAGGACTGAATAAAGAAGTGGTCGAGTCCACAGCGGCGTAAGACTAGGTAGCATTATCTACCTTCGGGAAAAAGACAGAGGTTTGTGGCGATGAGGTAATGAAAGGCTTCTCTTCTGCTACCCCAGCCCCAGCGTGGCTCAGTCCCTGGGTGGGTGCAGCCCCGCACACCACAGGACACAGGGTTTGGTAAACAGAGACTGGATGCTCTGGCCCTCTCAGCTGGGGCCTGCGCACGACCTGCAACCTGCAGGGCGTCTTAAATTGTGGAAACCAGATCTTGTCCCGGGTCTTGGTTTCACACACTTCTCCCTTCCCTGAGGATTACACTGTTTTTTACAATAAAGCACGCTCCTTCCTAACCCCCTAAATAGTAGCAAATGACTCCCGGTGTTTCCCAGGCCTTAGTGAAGGCAAGGCTACCGGCAGCCTTCCCTGCGTGGATGCTGTTGTGGATGCAGTGAGCGCCAAGGGGAGCGGTCATGTCCGTGAGGGGCAAGTTGAGGAAGACGAGGAGGTGGTGACGTAGAAGGAAGTGAAAGGCTGACAAATCAAAGTGGGAGGGACAAAGGCAGCAAAACTGCCAGGAAACAGACGCTGAGGTGAGATGCAGGCAACAGCTCCTCCCCCTCCACCTTCCGACGGCTGCCCGCCCTAGACCTGTCCCCTCCCTCACTTGGCTCCCACTTTCTCATACTTATCAGGCGGGCATTGGTCACGTGCCCTGGTCCAGGTGTAGAGATAGGTATCGGTAATCGTTGGTCTGTAATAGTCCAGAGTCCCACTCTTCAGAGAGCTCACAAACCACTCGAGAGACAAGATGATGCCAGGGTAACTGAAGCCCTAGGACCGGTGGGCCACCCCGCCCCGGGGTGCCAGCACCCTCTGCTCCTGGATGAGTTCACAGGGGCTGTGCTCCCCCTGGGTCTTGAGGAATGAGGAGGAGATTTTCCACGGAGAAACTGAAAGGAGGGAGTGAAGGCCAAGGCCACTGTGTGCCTAAGGCCTCCGAACCGAAAGGAGCCTGGGCTGTCTGTTGAATGCGGGGGATCAGGTGGAGCAAATGGGTTGTGGATGACGTGGAGGAGGGGAGTCTGTGGAGGCTGACGGGAACCAGGAGCGCAGGGCTTTATGGGAGACTAAGCCCTACGGGGGACCCAACATTCCCATCTGCCCAAGGGATGTTGATTTTAGCATCATCTCAGGACAATCTAGCATCCTTCCCTTCAAAAAAATTATACATGTCAAGGCTGGAGTCAATCTCTGTGGCTTTATCGCTCTGGAGTCCCGTGGCCCAAGTTCACATCCTGGCTCTGCTGTTGGCTGTGGCATTTTGGAGGAGGGGGTGTTTCTCCTTACCTGCTTCTTCCTTCATTCCACTCCCCTCCCTCCTCCAGCAGGAACAAACTTGCCCGAGAGCGCTGGTCACAGAACCTGTTTTTGCAGACTTTCAAGAAAGGATTTCACAATTCGCTCCATACCTGGATTCTATTAGAAATATTTGAAAGTTCTAAAACTAGTTTATTGTTTTGTCCCATTAATACAGTAGGAGGGAAAATAAGCCTCTACAGAACAGGTGAGGGCCCGCTGTTTTGGAAAACTCTATAGTTCCTCAGTACCTGTGCTCACAGCAGTGACCAGGGGATCTTCCCTGGGCTAAGCAGAACCGTGAGAGCAGGAGAGTATCAGCTGACCACAGATGAAATTGCAACAGAGTCCTTCCTTCTGCATCGCGACCTTGGCTTTCCACGCCAACCTGCACCGAAACAGCAGATAGCAATTCTTTTGGTCTGGATTAGCTGGACTGAATCCCTCTTTTCCTGTTTGGGGGAACCAAGCTTTAAAACCAGTGCATGCGGAAATCTAAAAACAGCTTGGAGATTATATAACCCATCATTTCCCAAGGGAGTGATAAGAAGGGGCAGCGGAGCCTAGGCAGGTTCGAGCAGGTGGAAGTCCTCTGGACGTCATTCCATCCGCACACCCGCGGGAGAAGTGTGTCTCTCGCACCGTGAGTGAACCCTTAGCGTGCCCTGATTCACTCACTATCGGGTTCCTTCTACACGTAGGCCTTGGACCTAGCTGGAGTCAGAGCGTCGGCAGTAGTTGTTTCGGGACTTGAAACTGCGGGCTCCATTCTCTGGACCAAGATCATTCAGAGGCCTCTCCACAGCAGGCATTAGGGCCTAGGAAGTAAAGCTCTGGTCTGTTGTATCAAAGAGAAGATGGTAAGGTCTTGCCAGTGGAGGTACGCCTAAAGGAAAGCCAGCCGAGGCGTGCTGTAAACTTACATGTGCTGATCATTGTTTATTCCCGGTGGCAACTTCATGAATTCAGTGGTTCTCATCACGCCCATTTGGGAAAGAGAACACAGAACACAGCTGGCAACCACGGTGGTGGTGGTGTATGGGTGTTAGAAAGCCAGTTTCCAAGTCTGCTGTCTGTGTCCGCACTGAGCAGAGTCACCACTCCAGAGAGCTTAGGTGGCTTCCATAGACTCAAGTTATGACTACAGTTTTCCTTCTTCCTTTTTAATCACTCCCACCCCAAACTATAGTAGCAGGAGATCCAGCTCTGCCTCCTGTAGATTCCTTGTTCCCCCAATGCTGGGTAAGTACTGAGAAGGGGACAGCCACTTCTAAACATGGACAGGAGGATTTAGGGAGCTCAGGGCTTTTCAAAGCCTTGAGAAATGCTACTGAGCGCTAACATTTTTGTAGTGACAAGTATCTCAAGAACAAACAGAGCCGGGAGGTACCTTAGATCACCCAGGACTCCACACTGTGCTCCCATTGTCTCTTTCTGGTCTTTCCCTTAAGCCACCTTCATCAAACAATGAACCCAAGGGATCTCATTCATTCTTCTGGGCAGGGCCTCTGCCAAGAGCCAAGAAGGAGCCTCAACAGAAGAAGTGATTTGCATAGCTAGCCTCGGTGGCCACATACCAACATCCGTTAGGTAACATACACATCTTCCACGTGACATTTAATACTGGGCCATAAAGATTCCTTGTCCTCCATAAACTTAATCACTTTTTTCTGGTGCTCAGTATGAAAAACAATGGTCTTACTAATGCTCAAGAATGGGCCAGCTGTATCGATCACGCCTAGAGAAAGGATACAGCTGGGTGTGGTGGCACACGCCGTAGACCCAGCTACCCCGGAGGCTGAGGTGGGAGGTCACTTGAGTCTGGGCTGCAGTGCTCTGTGCTGCTTGGATGTCTACACCAAGTTCAGCATCAAGATGGTTACCTCCCGGGAGCACAGGACCATCGGTTGCCTAAAGAGGAGTGAACAGAAGTGGAGCGGGTCAAAGCTCCCGTGCCGATGAGAGAAATGGTACATATGTGGTAGGGCTCCAGCACAATGCTTTCCTACAAAGATCTCAAAGGTAGTTCTGGTTATCCTGAAGCATCAACCTGGCGCAAATCCTCCAGGTTGTAATGATGGAGTCAGAGCTGGTTCCCAGGTTGGGCACAGGATGAGGCAGGGAAGCGGGCCCATCGGTGCCTACACAGGTCTCCTCTGATCTTCCGACGTGTCTCTCTGATTGGCAGGATGCCTTCACGGCCATGCACCTGGAACTTGACGTTGTGAACCGGTACCTGAAGCCCCTGCTTATCGGAGAGCTGGCCCCAGAAGAGCCCAGCCAGGAGAGACACAAAAATGTGAGTGAAGACTCAGGGCCTGAGTGTGTGGGAAGGCGGGGGCAAGGCACACTGTGAGGCTGGTTAACACATCAACGGGGAAATGGCTGAACTCACGGAAGAGTACAAGCATTTCCCTGTATTTCCAAGGGACGCATCCCATGCCCCATACTGGATGGAATTGTGCGTAGTGCTGAACCCTATGCACAAGCAACAGGTGCTCTGGCCAGTGATCTGATAGCCAAGATGAAGACCTGGAGTATGGCAGTGACTTCACACATGTAGAACTGCCTCATTCGAGGCAGACCCCTATCTCCATGGTTTTGCTTCCACAGGTTTGGTTATTCATTAACAGGAGGGTAGTGTACACACCGAGGATACAATGGGCAAAGGGATGGTTCGTGTTCTGGGCAGGATGAGGCAAGATGGAGGCAGACTTTATCACGCTACTCAGAACAGTGCACACTTCCAAATCGATGGGTTGATTATTTCTAAAATTTTGTATTTAGTATTTTTAAAAACACAGTTGACTGGACTGGAGGCTGAAATGGTGGGATGAGAAGCCATGGATGAAGGGTGATTTCTATAAGGAGTGGATTCTGCATATTTCAAAAGAGTGTCCTCTTCTTTGCATCCTCAAGATTGCTAATTCTCTGAAAAACAAATGATTGAAATTCTGAGCCCTGTGTTCAATAGGAACTCTATGTGCCTAAGCACTGACTTCACCCCAGGAGGCCATGCTTTGTTTTTTTCAACCACTACTTTTAATTATGTGTTTGATGTCTATGCCTATGTTCCATGCTGAACTAAGTTGCGTGAAAGCACAGACTATGTCTTGTCTACTGTGGGCCTTCAGACCCACTTGTACCAGATAAGGCATCTAGTAAGAACTCCAAAAACAGCTGTTGAATGAAAGATGTAACTGTATTCTAACTAATACCCTTTTAAACATTTTGGGGAGATTATTATTCACAGACAATAAAACTTTCTGAAAGTGCCACAGCTGGTATGTGAAAGAGATGAGACTCTAAATTATGTACTTCTCTCTGGCTCAAATCCCAAGAATGCCTGCCAGTCTTTCTTTTGACCACAAGAAATTGCTATCCTCTAAAGAAAAGGCTCTCTGTTAGGCCAAACATTTATTTCAGTGTATTTACATAAAGTTTAAAGGGATTTTGCTCAATGATGAACAATTTAATTTTTGCAATTTATGTTTTTAAAATGTACACTTAACTGATTCTCGATATCTTTGAACAAAATTGCACAAAGTATCAACCCATCTACCACGGAGGAGTCACTATTCACTCTTTGAGAGAGAGGGACTCCCACAGAGAGGAGGACTGAGCTGAGAATGCGGAGCCAGCTCTCCATCGATCGAGGACTGAGGTGTAGGCTTGCTTCTTAGCCTTACGTTCTCCACACAGCTGTGTGTCAGGTGGCATTGCTCTGCATGGAAGATGGGGCCGTGAGAGTGAACAGCCCAGACTCATACCACAGCCCTGCCACTCCAAAACTGCCCAGGCTTAGGTCGGTTCCCAGACCCATCTGTGGCTCAATTTCTTCCTGTATAAATGACAACAATATTAATGACCTCATAAGGGTTATTGGGAAGACAATATTGGAAGAAAGAACTAAAGTCATTCAAAGCTCTTAGAACAGTGCTTGGAAGGTAGTAATGCTCAGTAACTGTCAGATATTGTCGCCTTATTGTGAAGCCAACGTGGTGCCGGTGGCTTACAAACCTCCAGGTATGACCCCATCATTTGCGGCAAGTGGCCTTAGGTTGAAAAGGAAAAATAATGCAAAGCTTGATTGCTATTCCTGAAAGCTTTCTGTACTGAGGAAAAAACATCCCACCCGTGGCTGTGAGCTCTGAGGTCCTCATTACCCGAAACAGTCTTGATCTCTGAAGAGATAAGTCCTGCCCCCGATTTCCTTAGTACCTCTGCACATCCTCAAGTTGTTAGAGACAGAAGGTCAGTGGTGAGCACGAATCTGACTCGGGAGGGGCCTGGGCTGACACCCAGCGTCTTCCGTGGCCTGGCTGGTAATTTTGGGCCAGCCACTCCTGTGGGTTTTGGTGGCCCTTCATTCTATGCAATCAATGGGTTGGAAAGGACGACCTGGCTGGGAGCAACCGTAGAGACGGCTGATTCACATCAGACAATTATTAAAATTATCTGTGGCCACCAGAATGCCAGGGCTAATGTAGGCCTGGGAGACGAGCCAGTCTAAATTTACGGTGGGTGGTGAGTCATTTAAAAGGCAGATTAGTCCATTTTTAAATGAACCCTTGGCTTCTAGGATTTCTTCACAGCTCCTGCTTTCTTTCCGGTTTTTCTCTTTGCTCACATTCATATAACTCTGGATTTCTATCATTTCTGATTTTTTTTTTTGGCTGTCCTGGTTTCAACCTCGCTGCAGCCACTAAGCCACAGGATGCCTCTTCCCAGCCTGGACACGCTCCCCAGTAGGGCACAGGAAGCTCACAAACCAAAGAGCGTACCGCCCAGGAACACACACGCTCAGGCTCCCACACACAGTACGCAGGGCAGTGCGGCTCCAGTTCAACACCGCGCATCAGTCCCGGGGAAGCCCCATCTGATTTCTGGGGTGCACTGGAAGCTCACAAGAGATGTATCCTCAGCCCAGATCTAAGTGAGCTACGTTTATCTGTGCTACTATCTTCTGTGAGAGTCCTTCGTACACATTCAACTGGGAGATCTCAGTGTAAATGACCCCAGTAACTGTGATGAAACAGGTTCTTATAAACCAGAAGTCCCTGGAACCTCCAGGCCACAAACCAGTACTGGTCTACGAGACAGGATCCTGTTTGGAACCAGGCTGTATAGCAGGAGAGCCAAGTTCCATGTGTACTTACAGCCACGGTACCAACAGAGCTCTGCTTCCTGTCAGATCAGAGGGCACTGGATTTTCCTAGGAATGTGAACCCACTGTGGACTGCATAGGCGAGGAATCCAGACTGCGTGCTCCTCGTGAAAATCCAATGCCCAGTGATCTAAGGTGGAGCTGAGGGGGTGATGCTAATACCAATTCCCCTCACCCCAGCTGTGGAACAAACTCTCTTCCATAACCCCTGGTGACAAAGAGGTGAGGAATCACCGTGTAAACAAGCTACTTCCCCAGAACACGCCTAGAGCTCAGCCAACGCCTGAAAAGGCCGTGATGTTTCCAAGGCAACTGTTAAACTGATACACCTCTCCAGTGACCTTCCCTTTCCTTCCTTCTTCCCACAAATGACTACTTTTCCCTGAACTTTCTGTCAGTGGGACAAAGTTTGTTTTTTTTAGATCACCTTTTCTCCAAAGTTTCATTTCTTTGGTGTTTTGGTTTAAAACCTGGACAAGTAAATCCACCCATATTAATACAATTAGGTTAATAAATAGTTCTATCACTAAATTAACAAAAGAAATGATGGCCTGTGTTCGCCTTTCTGAAGGACCTAACGTCCTCTGCATGGGTCGTTCTCAGGCCCAGCTCACGGAGGATTTCCGACACCTGCGCAGGACGCTGCAGGCCACCCACATGTTCGAGGCCAAGCTTGCGTTCTTCTTTCTCCACCTTGCCCAGATCTTGGCTCTGGAAGCCCTGGCCTGGCTTGTCCTGTGCCACTTTGGCAGTGGCTGGATGGTCACCTTCATCGTCTCCTTCCTCCTCACGGTTTCCCAGGTAAGTGTGTACCCCGAGCCGGGGCCAGGGCCTGGCAGTAGGAGGAGGAGGAGGCGCGTGCTTCTACCTTTCACTACTTGACACTCACCAGCAACTTACTGGACAGCTCTGGGCCCCAGCTCTGTCCTCTCTGAGACGAGGGTAGCAGAACACTGGACAGCTCATGGGTTGCCTTCTGTGAGGGACCCAAAATGTTAATTTAAAGAGCGCAGTAAAGAGGGATGACAGGAAACAGGGAGGCAGATTGGTGGAGAGGAGCAGGGGATGTAGGGAGGGAGAAGAACAAAGGTTGCGGAAGGAGGAGCGGAAGGGAGACGGGGGCCGGAGTGAAAGTAAAGATGCTACGTGTCTGTGCACCAAGTCCCCAAGATGAGTGTAGCCACCACGGGCCACCCACACAAGCTAATCTAAAAATGATTATTACGGGGCAATCTTTGTAGGCTTTGATAAATAAGTAATAAGAAGGTAATATTGAATATGGAAGCTGAGTGCAGTGGCACA